>CATLJY010000814.1:0-49875 GCA_949987705.1 Thereva unica
CGAGGAGCGTATATTTACTTGAAAAAGTAATAAATTAATAAACTCTGTACAATAAAGCGCAGCAAGATTTATAACGAAAGGAGAGCTTTCTATGAGTCCTTTTCTGCATTCAGAAGGGCTAGAAAGCAACTTACAAAGATTCCGACAGTCTCAGCAGAACAGCCATAAACTCCCCTGTTCCATTAGACATACTATAGCAGAAAGTTGGTCCTAGCCAGTGTTGCACACTTCTTAAGAGTCGCTTTTGGACAAAGTTCAAGCATTCGTCTTCTTGCTAATTAACCGCACCAAACGAATACACCGAAATTTTGTCAAAATATACATAAATGTGTGACAATAAACTATAGTGTGCTTGCGCCCAAGGAATGCACTTCAGCCGCTCCTCTCACATCCTGGAGTGTTTTGGGTGCAATTTATTTACGTTTGTAATATATTCACTGAAAGATATTTTGCGGATCGAGATGGGATTTTAATTAACTTCAAAATATGCTCTTTTGACAAATTGGTCGACACTAAACTTAGCTTGGTGTTGGGTGTTTCCTTAATGGAGACAGATTAAGGGATAGGAAATTTGCAATTCTTTGCCTTTTTAGATTTATCACATTTGAGTTATCTCTCGAGATTTGAGCTTGAATAATTTTAAAGCCCTTCTCCTTAGGCAATAAATTCGTTTTTGTTTGGATTCTGCCCGGGACTTTTTGTTACCGAAAAGAGCTAAGAATAAATGAATAAAACAAACTTTCCTCCATTTTATTATGAAAAAAATGTCCAAATGAAAAATGACCTTAAAATTTTTGGTGGTTTCGTACATTTTTGTGGAAACGTTTTTTTTGTTCATTCGTTAGAATTCATTCTGGCACTTGACTAATTACTACAGAAAACTCTCACACTTTTTAAGGTTGCGCGCCGAAGCATAAAAATTTCAACAAAATTAAGAAAAGGACCGCCCCAACGAAAACATTGCTACAAAAGTGTGAATTAATTCAGTTGAGTTACATTCAAATTAAAAACGTTGGCCATTTGTTGGAAGGGACGGATCCCATAAATTATGGCCAACTCATGGATTATATCATTCCTTTACTTATGTTTCCTTAAGGATTCACAGAGTGCTCTAGACTCTAGAGAAAGAGAGATCGCTGTTCTTCCGGCTTTTGAATTGTAATTTATGAGAGGTTTACTGACATAGATTTATACTGGGGGTAATGAACGATTCCCTTTTTTTCATTGCGTTTTCTTCTTTTGTTTTAGATTTAAGCTTTTCTTAGAGGTTAGGTTTAAGGGTCAATGGGTTCTAATGGATTTTTGATTGTACAAAAGAATTTCACAAGGAATGGACAAAAGGATCCTTTTAGAAATTCTTTTATTTGGTGAAACGTTTGCAAGGAATGTAAAGGTTAATATATGTTATAATCGCTATTTTATTTATTTTTTTATATATTATGTATGTATGTATATATTATTATATTATTTGTTTTTAATGCTACAATACAAATATTTATCATTTTTTGCACATAAACAGAACAAGGTTATTCTGTCTTATTTTTTAAATCCTAATACTAAGTATATTTACACAAAAAGCTTGCTTCTCCAGCAATCTCTCACACACGAAAAAGTAGCCTTCATCGAAGTTATGGAATCGATCCTCAACTAAAACAATTGCTGTTGGTAACAAAATGACACACACACAGAATTTGTAAGAGTGTATGGAATGAGATTTGTGTGGAAGAAGTGTTTATTTGGCCTTGATGCAGTTATGTGTGATGGCGCTGCTGACAAGCTCCACAGGAACCAGATTTACATAGCAATATGTCATGTCCTGCCTTTAAACAATCGTGGCACAATCTTTGAGTTGTTGCAAATCGATGTCTTTGAGGGACTGGCAAAATTAGAAACATTGGACATTTGTATAATAAATGATTGTCTTTACAATAAACACGTGTATGTATTGTAGTTGTGTAAGTACGTACTATGTCAAGTTTTGGTTTTTGCAGAAACTGCATTGAATATAATTCATATTCCTTGCCGTCGAGGAGCAGGAACTTGTATATTTCCTCCTCCATAGTTATTTAATTTCTAATATCAGCCAACTGTCCCAATCATCTGTCGGAAGGTGTAAGGCTCTTAACTCTTTTGCGGACATTAAAGAATAGGTAGAAAACACTCTATTCTCTTTTCTTAATAAAAAAAATAGAAAAGTGCGTGTCAGCCCCGACGCCTCACTGGAGTTTACGTCTGAAAACGATTGTCTTAAATAACAATGGGCAAAGAAAGTAAATGGACCAATATATTTATTTACATTAATTTGTTAAAATGTATTTCATAAATTATATTTTCTACTTTTAAGCCTATTATTTTCTGCTTTTTAGTCTATTATATGTATGTCTTCCGCCATTTTATGTTGGCCGCCATTTTAAATTTGTAATGACGCTACATTAATAATTTGATTCTACGTCTCATGCCCTTTCATATGATACTCATGTCGGAGGTCGGGGAACACAAATGCAAAAAGCGGCGGCCATCTTTGAACGGCCATCTTGTTTTTTTTACAAAATGGTCAGTTTGCACTGTCAAACAAACTATGCATATCAGCAAAATTTGAAATTGATCGGACTCATACTGAGGGTGTTGTGAAAAAAAGTAATTGAACTATGGATATGTGCGAAATTTGAAGTTGATCGATTATTTTTATTTCATGTCTTCCGCCATTTTGTGTTGGCCGCCATTTTGAATTTCGAATGTCGCTACCACGCTAATTGTTTCCAACTTGTCATGGCCTTTCATTTGATACCCATGTCGGGGTCGGGGAACGCAAATACAAGCATCGGCCGCCATCTTGGATTCGCCTTCTACATTATTTTATAAAATGGTGACATTGCTTTGCTAAGCAAACTGCGATATAATGTGCAAAATTTGAAGCTGATAGGTTTTATTTTCTACTTTTTAGTCTTCTGTCATTTTATATTGACAACCATTTTGAATTTGGAAAGACGCTACCCCACCAATTGTATTCTACTTGTCAGGCTCTCTCGTTTGATACCCCTGGCGGGAGTATCCAATTCAAAAATCGGCCTCCATTTTTGAACCGCCATCTTGATTTTTTTACAAAATGATCAGAATGCATTTTCAAGCGAGCTATACATATTTAAAAATTTAATGTTGATCGGTTGTATGGAGTGGGTCAAAATCAACTTAAAAGATTTTTTTGTTGACGGTTTTTTGATAACCTTACTTGATTTTTACTCCTCATCTATTTTTCATACTATTAGACCATCAGTGACAGAGGGTTGAAATGTAGATCGATGTTGAGTTGGAAAAAGTTAAATTACATAAGGTGCTGCTCCTGGGAATATCGTAACGTATTTTTCGCAACAGTTACATAACATAAGAGGCGTATCTCGCCCATATTTTCATGCCAATATTTTTATAGAAATAGTGATGATGAATGTTTTCATACTTTCGATGGGCTTGTGTTAGAAAATCGTTCAAATTTTCGAGTTATTATGATAAGATTGCGCCCTTGTTTCCATTCCTTAGCCATCAATTACGCTCAAGCCTTCACTTTTCGGGAGCCAGTTTCCATTCAAAAATCATGTAGTAAACATAGCTTTTTCTTAAGGTGCCTGTAAAGGAGCAACATTTTTCAGCAATGTGTAGCCGGCAATACTGTCTGAACGACATTGCTCAAAACTCAGCATTATTTCCATCAATATGTTCAAACTTGCCGGCAATATATCCGTATAGCCCGACGATACTGGCCCTATTGCAACTACTGGCCGGCATGTTGCTTTTGATATCGCTCGAATAGCGAAAATATTTCAACATAGCTGGCCATATGTGCAACTCCTTGGCTTCCTACTTAGCCGCATTTTTAAAATATCTTGTGTCTATTGCGAGCGCCCATTATTATTTGTTTACAAAATTAATTTGAATTCCATAATGAATAAAAATAATAACTGGACCAATGAAAAAACTATTATTTTATTAATGAAATTCAGTTGCATCCTGAAGTATGGGACGTAGAGTCGTCTGTCTATAAAGACAGAAATCTTACAAAAGATGCTTGGGTTTTAATAGCCAAAAACTTTGAAATAAGCAGTGATGAAGCTTACAAAAAATTAAGGAGCTTGCGTACAAAATGAATTAAGAAAAAAGAAAAGTGGTAGTGCAGGAGGAAGGCGGAGCACTTGGTTTGCATACGATGCTATATCGTTTTTACTCGCTCGTGATACTCCAGATACCGGAATTGGCAGCGAAAATATAACCGAAATTGATGCAAGTGTAAAATTTATAATGACTACCTATATATTTTATATATATAAGTATAAAAAGGTTATGTATATTGTAAATGTTATATTTATTATATATACATGTTACAAAAAACGATCCAAAAACATCATCAATTTAGTTAACTATCTTGCCAAGCTCCTCTACCACGTTCAGTCATGAAGTACATACTTCATAAACTCGTCCCTAGCCTCTTTCGGTGTTGTATTTCTTCCTGTACGTTGCAGAGCAGTTAGGCTTACATCATCAATTCGCCATGATCCTAGTGTTACTATTCTATATCAAAACTGCCGGGGGGTTATATAAGGGCTGAGATGTTTTTCTCATTATCCAAAAATTATGTAAATACGCAGAATCCATAACCACCCTCTGCACATGCTCCAGCTTGATATCCATTGTTGTATGTAAAACGCGAAAAACCAAAGCTGATATACCAAACACGTTCTCAACAATTCGTCGAGCTCTGGATAATCTATAATTATCTGTCGTATAGGGTTTAGAAATATTTTCTGTTAAATGAAACGCATCATCAGCTACAAAAACGTATGGGCTTAGAATTTCTCTAACAGGTAGAGGTTCCGCTATGGGCAATTTTAGAGTATTATCCAAGAAAGATTTCCCAAAAGCTGTATGTCTAAAAACCACCCCCAAATAATAATACGACACTAAAAAACTGTTTGTAGTTGAAGTATTTACTTCCACTATTAGGGCACACGACTGCAATATGCTTTCCATCCATTGCGCCTAGACAATTAGGAAAGTTCCAACGATCTTCAAACTCCTTAGCAATTGCTTTCCACTCTTGAAGCGTAACAATTTTTTATATTTGCCAAGATGTTGGCATTCAAAGTTCTCGATCATATACTCACCAGTTGCACAGACGTCAGTCCGAAGACTGGTCTGTGAGTCAACTAATACTCGCCTTTTGAAGTCGAGGATGAGTTCGAACTTCGTGAGGAAGTCCGCACAGAGTATAGCTTTGTTAGTGTTGGCTATTATGAAGTTGTGGATGAACTGTCGGCGAAGACCTAGGTTCAGTTCCAGCAACTTCATGCCAAAAGTTTAGATCGTGGATCCATTAGCGGCCCGCAGAAGTAAATTAGGGCATGTAGTTTGTACCCTAAAAGTGTGCGCTGGAATTAATGATATGTCCGCACCAGAATCGATTAAAAAGTCGATTTGGTTATGGCAATCACGGACATATAATCTACACGAGCATCTCTGCTGAGAGACGCCCGCGGCTGTGGCGACTCCCCGCCAACCTAATTTTTTGCCTGTTGGGGCCCCTTCATCCTCCGGTCCTTCTTGGCCGCAGAGCCCGCCGATGGAGTCTTCGGTTGTTCAACCGGGGATCGGCTCCGTCGCTGTGGACCAGTAGACCCTCCCGCCGACCCCTGGCTCTGACCTTGCCCCCTCCCCAACACGAGTGTACGCAATCACTGCACCTCGCGTTGGAGAGACTGCACGACCCGTTCCAGGGACGACGAGTTTCCAACTTCGGACACCTGAGCCTGGGCTGAACGGGCAGTGATTTCGCACACTTTATCCGCTAGCCTCGACAGCTGCACAAGGGACTGGTCTGCGGATGCGGCAAGCACGGATGCTCGAGACGGTTCCTTGTCAATAAACCATAACGCTCCAACAACCGCCTCTTAGTTTCCGCATAGCTGGCGGAGCTGAGATCCGGAAAAACATGTAACAGGATCTTGGCTGCCTCCGTCGGGAGAGCGGACACAATGTGGGACAACTTCCTTTTGTCCGAAGTTATCCCGTTCAGTCCAAATTGGGCCTCAGCCTGGTAAAACCAGACAGCCGGGTCGCTCTGGTGGAATTCGGGCACCTTGCCGTGGAACCTACTTCAACTTCTGCCCGAACCCCACGTCGAGCCGGCCGCCCCTGTTGCAGGCTGGGCAATGACTCTTCCAAATCAATTATGAAAGAGTCATCCATATTTTCCTCGCGTTGCATATTTAAAGAAGACTTAATCCAATTAGACAAAGTGAAAATCTAAATAAAACCCAACTGTGTATCCACATACAAAAAAAATAAACCGAAGGAAAATCAGCCTCAAACAACAAGTTGTACACGTTTGCAAGAAAACACGCAATTACACTTTAACGGCAAAATAAATATTTTAAATCTATTTTGTTCAGATCTAATTAATTTAAAAAATTATTACCAATCAAAAAAAAAATATTTCTCTGATTAAATTTAAATAAATTTTAAAATAAAACTATTAAATACTATTGTTATTTTTATTTATTTGTAAACGAGACTTATCTTAATGCCTCCTCTTACGGGCAATCTTCTCTATCCTTTCCTGTTTTCTTTCTTCTTATTAATTTTCCGTTTCTTGTTTTCTTTTTTTTATTAATCTTTCTTTTCTTGTTTCGAACACTTCACGTGTTCCGCTGCGGGGTCACCAATTTAGGTCTTTGTTTAATTTAGGAATTTCGTTATTAATTATTAATAGACGAACACGTTATAACTTTACTAGTTTATTTTAGTTATTTACTCTTTACACTTTATTTTAACTTTATAACAATTACATATATTTTAGTTAATTGCACTACATACATATATTTTAGTTAATTGAACTGTTGATTATGGTTTCGACCTTAAATTAATTAATTAAAACGGACTTGTAATAAACGCGATATACATATTGTTTATTTAGATTTTTTAAATTGACAACTCGTTATATTTTATTTTTTTCATTACTTAGCCTCAGTCAATTATGTTTTTTTGAAACATATCACCTTAGCTAAATAATACCGGTAGTAGTAGGACGATGTCCCTACGAAGATACTTGCCAAAAATGTGAATATTAAAATTAAAACATATTTTAATACGGAATAAAAGGAAAACCTCACAGAAGAGCATAAATCTATCAATTTAAACCATGCAGAATTGGCCAGGAAATCATTAAAAGAAGATCAAGATTTGACCCGAAATAATCCAAATGTATATTTCGCTTGTTCATTCGACTTAGAAAAGGCGTTGGCCAATTAGTTGGTTGGTTCCAATATTGTCTGTTTCCATCGTCCATTACAAAATTAACATGTACATATAGAACCTAGGTTGTCATAATTTTCACGATAATGAAGTTTGCATGTATGCCTGGGGATAGTTGTACATAGGAGTATCGATTGCGAACTTGACGTTGAAGTTGACTTTGACACATTTTACTCTTGGTGTGCTACGAACATCCTGGTTCTGAATATTAGTAAATGCGAAGTCATGACTTTTAGTAGGAGACTTGGTCCTATAATTTTTAACTGCACCTTTTCTAAAGAGGGAATACCTCGTGCTCATTTTGTTAAAGATCTCGGGATTAGTTTTGATAGTAAGCTGGATTTTTCCACTCACATCAACTATATCTCGAGGTAGTCTAGTCCTGGGTTTTATTAAAAGGTGGTCCAAAGAATTTAGCAACGCCTTGATAACTAAACACCTATACATTTCTCTTGTCAGACCATTACTCGAATATGCGTCCCAGGTTTGATTTCCTCACTATTCTTCGCAAGTTGAAAGTATTGAATCTGTTCTTTCGATTCGCACTGAATCATCTTCCTTAAGAAAACCCATTAGTTCTTCCATCATATGAATCCCGACTTAAGTTACTCAACTTAAACTCTCTCTTAAGTGTTTGTTCATCAGCTCCTTAATAGAAAAGACCAATCAGGTTTTCTAGAACGTCGTGCGACGTTTAGAGAGAGTCGTTATAATCTGTGAGGACCGTCTCTGTCACAAATCAACTCCTCCAACACGAATTATGATAGATTTGAACCTGTAAATCGCAACCATTAACGTGAACCAAAACGTCTCTCTTCCGCCTGTCTTGAGCGTGATCATCGAGTAAATATGTTCTTAAAAGCAAAGTTTTTAATCTCACGTGACCCCTTACGTTTCCTGTTGTTTGCGTGGGTTACATGTTAATTTGAATGTTTTTATTTTTATATTTTATGTTTGCATGCTTAGTTGAGAGCCTCATCTCAGTGCGTGCTTGTGCTGAGTTGGTTAATTTTTCTTGGATCAGCTGAGAAGTGCGCCTTCTCTGTTATAAGGGTTTATTCTATTATTATTATTTTTTAATGCTAAAGTTTTATTAGATAGAGCACGATAAAATAGAGCCGTTTCATACCCGTTTGCTATGTCGTTAGCCTCCTATCTTTTAATTTCTATTGCGATCCTTTTTTTCCAATCCTCAACAGTCTCCTGACAGACCTCCGTCGCTTCACCACAAATTTGACCTAATTGTTGATTTTTGTATTCGTTCTTACCCGGCCTTTACACGGGACAGTATTTCTGTTACTGTCGCTGTCACTGTCTCGTGTAAACGTCTACAATCCCGACGTTTTTACTGTCGCGACAGTACTGGCAAGATTGCAATCTCGAAATACTGTCTAGAAAGTAATTTGACAATTTGTGAAATCAAGTTGGCGAAAAGTGATTTTAAAGTGGTAATTTCATGCAAGAGCTTCCCTATCGGTACGCTGTGAAGTTCTCATTGAATATTTTATTTTATTATTTCAGTTTAATAAATAAAAATTTATTTTCAGACCAAAATGGCAGATAAATTAACTCGCGAGCAGGTATTTAAATTAATATATTTGTACGAAGCTAATCCTTGCTTGTGGGACATTCACATGAATGTCACATGAAACGATCCGATTTGAAGTCCAAAACTTGGTCAGATATAGCAATGAAAATGAAAATGGATGTCAATTTAATTAAAAAAAAAAGTAAAGAGTCTTCGTGGGACATATGTTGGGGAAAAAAGAAAAATAAAAACAACCAAATCTGGCCAAGGTGAGGAGGATTCATATATTTCAAATTTAATTTGGTATGAAAAATGAAGTTTCTGGATCGTGTAATTACCGAAAGAGGAACATGAGATAATTTGGAAGAAAAGAAAGTAATACATATTCGAAATTATTTATTTAATATTTTTTAGTTCTAATTTTTTCCCACTGAAATGGTACATCACCGGTGTTGATGCAATATTGTGCAATTTCATCTCGAATTTGAGTAGAATTTCTGTAAGAAGAACTTTTATCCTGGCTGCACACATTTTGTACTGTTTCTGGCAATTTCTCAGGTTGGATATCTTCTAAAAAATGGGATGTTTGCTTCGGACGAGTCAAATAATTGTGCAAAACGCAGCAACACTTTATAATACTGTCCACAGTTTCCACTTTTACCTCAATTGGCCGATGAAGTATTTTGAACCTTGAAGCCATTCGCCCGAAAGCTGCTTCTACGGTTAATCTTGCTCTGCACAATCTATAGTTGAAAATTTCTTGCATAGTAGAAAGATTTCCACATCTGTTGTAGGGCTTCATTATATGCTTGTCCAAAGCAAATGCATCATCCGAGATAAAAAAATATGGCATTGATGCAGACTGGCCCTCCAATGCTTTAGCTGAAGGAAAACAATTATCTGCAGATTTCATATAGCGGTATAAACTGGAACTTAAGAAAACGCCTCCATCTGAAGCCCTTCCGTTAGAACCCACATTTATATATATAAATCTGCAGTGGGCATCTACTAAAGCTAACAGAATTATACTGTGGAATCCTTTATAGTTGTAATATTCCGATCCAGCATTATTGGCTTTCTTAATTCGGATGTGTTTTCCGTCAACAGCTCCTAATGTATGTGGAAATTGCCATAATTTCGCAAAATCATCGCTTATATCTTCCCACTCTTTTTGACTTTGTGGAAACTGAAAATAATTAAATGACATTATTGCTTTTGTAGGACGCTGAAGTAACAAATAATGAGTTTAATACTGAAGATAGCAACTCGAGCGATTTCGCTTTTTTATCTACACCGTCAAGAGGTGTCGCAACAAAAAGAAAATTCGAAGAGAACAAATAAGAAAAGGCAATAAACAATGTACAGTAAAACCCCTCTATAACGAACCCGCACTTGCCACAAATATATGTTCGTTATAAGAAAAGTACGCTATAAAGAAAATTCATTTTTCATAAAATTTTATTTCAAGGCCAAATGAATTGTTCTCTATAGGGAAAAATTCGTTATAGAGGAGTTCGTTATAAAGAGTTTCTACTGTATTGCAATTTACATCGGCGCATAGCAAATCTTCAGAAAGGCCAAAAGAAAAGGTTGAAATAGACCACTTCTGCAATTATGTAAATGCTTCATTGCGAAAACTACCAGAATAGGAGGGGTTAGTTTTTATGGGGGAGATGCATGAGCCTCATGAGAAAACGCATAAATGCAGCCAAAGCATCGAAACTAAAAATTTTATCGAATGAAGTGCTATTTGCACCGATTTCCCCAGCAACCTCAACACCTCTCGATTTTCAGGAAGAGACATGAGAGGATTACAATGAATGTTATTTTTGGTGTTTTATACTAATAAATGCGCTCAAGCTAATAGGTTTTTGCTTGTTATTACCTTGAGAAATGTAGGCTGCAGACTTTCAAAAATTGCTTTCAAAACTTCGGGAAGAGAAACACTTGTCGTGGATGATGAAATGCGGGTAAGAAATTCAAGAGACTTAAAACTATCTCCAGAAGCAAGAAACCTTAAAGTAACAGCCAATCTTACTTTTGACGGTATAGATTGTCTCATATTGGTGTCCTCTTTTCTAATTATTGGATGAGCCTGAAACACATTATCTATTACGACTCAATAGAGAAAAAAAGCTTTTATTTTACCAATTCATACAACTGACAAAATTTGTCGAAAGGTAACCTGAGGAAATTTGTGTGCTCTTTATTATCAGAATAAAGCAAGTCCTTTAACAAGTTCCCTTCAATCTCAAAATCAATCCGCTTTGAAAGGAACGGATTTACCCAATATTTTATTTTCCTGCGTCTCCTTTTTTCTTCATTTTCGATATCCTCAAGCACTTTTAAGCACATTAAAGAGGTTACTGCCACACCCGCAACGTGTGAAAATTTTTGTTTAAAATGGACTGTCTGTCAGTTGATCGAACGCTAATCGGCCTGCTGGACAGTATTTGGCAGTTCCAGACAGAACTGCCCGTCAGTAGAACTGTCCCGTGTAAAGGCCGGGTTAGCGTCAGTCGACTGGGTTTTATACCCAGTCTCCTTGGCTGAGTAAAACCGAAAGGACGATGCCCTTACAAGTTTCATCGTCAAATTTCAAATAATACAAATAATGGCTATCAAAGTTCTTGCTCTATTGCATCAGTGAAGAATCGGACAGAAATAAAGTTAAAGGTGTAAACACATAAACAAAATAAGCGCACTTGTAGCAATAACCCTCGGCTATTTTCCCTGAAAACTATTCAACAAAAATAGGCGAGTGTTTCGCGTAAAATGTAGGGAGTACAGTGAACTGAAATGCTCCTGCACTTTATGTCCAATTTTGGTAATAGTTTTTGTCCTACTGCTGTTGTCATTTAAATTGTGCGCTTCTATACGTTAACTGACCTCTTCATTTACTATGTGATATATGCGATGCATTTGGCTAACCTCACTTCATTGCTTCAATTTAATCATAAAGTACGACAATAGATTCTCTAACTGAACAAAAACCTCGTAGTAATGAAACCCACAATTTGCTTCCTTCTTTTACTAACAATAAAAACCCATTTTGCGTCTAAGTCAAAGCTCAAAATTTAGGATTCTTTTCGTCATAAAACAACTGCAAATCCCATAAATAACACACAATCCTCCAATTTGCTTCATTCAGAGCTAAAAGAGATCCTTTAAATTCCTAAACCTCTTACACACAAAAAAAGGAATTTCACCCCTAAACAACAAGGAGGTTCAATAATCTCATAAGTCATTGGTTCGCTGCGTTTCAAGGCCTCCCTTCTCGATTTTATAAGGGATTTAGGAAACAAGGATACAGCAAAATACAAGAAATGAAAGTCATCCATCGCCCTTTTCAATTTCAAACAAATGCATGTGAAGTCGATAATTTTATGGGGCTATCCGCAAGTCAAAAATAACCCTCTGCTGAATAGAAAGTACTCCTTCATCCCTAAGGATTTTCCTTTGACATTTCATAGTGACTGAGGACCCCTATACACAAGCCAATACATTCACAGGAAAAAATCTACAATCCGCACACAATCAAGAAATCCATTCCACCAACCACTACACGAGCACTAAGTGAAATGCTGAAAAAAGTATTCCTTTCCTTCTATCATTTATCCTTGAAGCCATGAAGTAATTACGATTTACGCAAGGTGTTATAACTTGGACAAAGGACAATTTTAAAAGGACACAAACTTTTTGTCATAAATAAATCATTCACGGTTTAACGTTTCCCCGAAAATTTGTGGCAACTGAGCGATATTACTCAAAAATTCCCAGTTCGTTCACAGTGTGTCCTCCTGGCAGAAAAGGACGACTGGAGGAATTTTTGAAAGATGTCAGGTAAATTCACCTGAATTTATCGCATATAAGAAAACAAAATTTTTATCTCCGTCATAAAACATTTTCTCGGGGATTTATTGTTTGCGTTTTTTGTCTCCCGCTGTTATAATTGTAACAGTTTATGCAATTTTGGAAGGACAGTCCTTTCCTGAGGCATTGCACTGGTGAAAGGACTTTCTTTGGGCCTTTGTTATTATCAGTTACCGTTAACCGTAACGGTATTTTAGTTTTTTCGGTTAACCGTGTTTGGATTTAATGGGGTTTGGGTTTTTTGTTTTGTTTCTTGTTTTGTTTTGAAGGACGAAAATTGGTTCAGAGATTAAAGTGAATTTTTAGGTTGAGAGCGACATGACAATGATTTGCCGTGAAAGAATTATGTTTAAGTGATTTAAGTAGTAAGTTTTTTTTGTTCACTTAAAACGGTATTTGCATGGATGATCATAAATTCTGCACGGTTTTATGTTGTTCGTTTTGTGAACACCTATTTTTTAGATGTCGGTCAATGAAAGACTAGTACATATTTGTTTAAACTTATTTTTAAAGGTTAATTTTTGTTTATTTGAACGGAATTTTTGATTTTTTTGTTACTTTGCAGAAATCGCAATCTTCGTTTTTAATATATCAAAACACTTGGCACCACAATAAATTTCCAGAGCTCAATCAAAATATTAGTGAGTCTTTTTAAAATTGTTTTGAATATTCAATTGAATTATTGAACCGCATGTCGAACCACAATTTAAAAGAATAAACAATTCAATTCATGTGGCTTATTTGATTTTTAAAGATGTTGTAATTAGGGAATTCAATCCCCTATCAAAATCTCAATCAAACAGTAATAAAAATTACATCCAAAAAATTTCCTTGCATTCGAAAGCTGGCGCGTCCAAAAATGAGTTTACCGATCTGAAGCTTGGTACCTTAAGGTATTCGGGGTCGCTGATTACGAATTTGATGTCAAATTTCCAAAATTCAAAATGGCGGACGTCTTTTGGAAAAAAAATATGCTGTTGCGCTGAAAATGTGTTTTGGAAGGTTTTCGGGGTCGCTGATTACGAATTTTATATGGGATTATTAAAATTCACATTGAACGTTCAGTTTCTTGCGATGTCAATTTTATTTCTACGCTAACAAATTATACCTATCTAATAAGTATTATATTTACATAGCTTAATAATATAAACAAATGTCAAAATCGTAATCGTCGTCGTTACATGTATCTGTGTCTGTTTCAATCGCACTTTCATTAATATCCAAACCGGCTAAGGGAAGTAAAAGGTTTGTAACTTCGGAAGGTAGGGTTTTACTGTCTTTCGTTTTGAGTTTCTCTAAGCTAGTAATTAGTGGATCCGAAGATGCCAGAAGCCGATGGAACATGTCTGACATCGTTTTTTCGCGCGTACATTTTCGTGCAAAATTTTCGCGACAGCGACGAATGTCTTTATTTCGTGCTTCTTGGGCATCCTCGGATAATTGGCCTATCGGTAATGGAGCCCTTTCTATAATTTCTGCTCCGTGCATTAGTACAATATGCACTGAGGTTGGCATGGGGTACCAGGAATACAAGCCTACATATTTCTTCGCGACATTCAAGCAATATATTTTAAAGTTTTCGATATTTACTGCAAAGCCATATGAAATTGTTTGCAAAATTACTTTGCAATTGGCTATTAATTCCTTGTCAATTTTCAGTATTTTTGACATCAAAGAAACGTCATCGAAGAAACGTCTGGCTGTATTGCCGCCGTTTGTATTGCCAAACCCCTGTTTTGGAACATCGATATTCAACTCTAAAGTCCTCTTGAATTCAGCTTGAATATCTGCTTTACGAATTGATACTTTTTTTTTCTCTTCATTGGAACGAGCCTGCCATTTTCCACTGTCTCCATCTACTTTATATGCTAAATGCAGAAACCATTCCATGAATCTGATCCAGGCGTGCAACGAAGCTATTCCAAAACTTAAATGCTCTGGATTCCATGGAGTTTTATTAATTAAATCCAAGTTGTTGAAATCTTTACACGTCAATTGACAGATATTGTGCTGATTTTGTATCGGTTATTGCGTTTCGAACCTTACCGTCTATCATAGTAAAGCATAACTGGTAATGAACTTCAATATTTCTTTTCTGTAACACGGTATTAAAAGATGTGAGAGCTGAAATTTGATTTTCGACACATTCTTTTTCTGTCATCGTTGAGTGCGTTGTTTCTTTCGCGAATTGCAAACGTAATGGTCTGCAGTAGCGTGTAGATGAAGGCCTTGGATTGTTCCAAATAAGAATTTCATCGTTAGTCCCTTTGTCTAACGACCTCATTCTTAATGGAACAATTGATGTTAACAAAACATTTGCATCAGAACTATTGCATTCGGAAAATTTTTGTTTATACTCTACAGCCGAAGAACCGTCAAATCCCCACTTAACAAGTAATGTAATATTTCTAGTAATCGACTCATCAAGAGATTGAATAACATCCAGTGATCCAGTACAGCTTGTAATGTTACTACTGCGCTTGTTTCGGTTATACATATTGTATTTCGCGGTGGATAAATACGCGTTTTAGCCGCTTTCTAACTCGGGAGTACTGAGACTCCTTGGTTATCGTTCACGGCTTCTCGAAAAGAATTATACGCATTTCGTGACATTTTGCAATGTATTAATAAATTCAGGGCAACATCAGCGCTAATTTCTTTTCGTTTTGGTTGAGAAGAAGTTTGTAATGCGGATATGTACCTCGAAGCTCTAGTAGGAGTTGTGCGTGTAACATCCTTTATCATCTTTGCTGCAGCAAAGCGCGAAGATTCATTTCTGCTGCGAAAGTTAATTCTTCGGTACTCGTTGATTCGCGAAGCTCCTTGACTTTTGCGCTTACTTGCAGAACAGGATGAAGAAAAATTCTTAGATGGTCTACCCATAGAGCTGGCACTGTATGTTGATTCCCGCGAGCTTGGAACTTTTTCCTTCGTCGCATTATAAAGAGCATTCTGAAAAAATTGACATTGCATGCATAAAAAATAGTTAAGAGTTAGGTGGAAAACATTCGGTACATGAATGACAGAAACATATACTAACTTTGATTTTAACATTTACTACAAGCCAGGCTGCATTTTTTTGTAAAATGGTTCCAAAGTTCGGTTGACATCTTTCCATTTCGATCTCATTCTTTGCAATATAGGTTGTAACACTTTGTCCCTCTTATTTTGTGAAATTTGGAAAGGGCAACTTTTCATTGCAGCAAAAGTAGTTTCTAGAAGATCGATTTTTCCCGTACAGTGGAATTCCATTTATCTTGAATAAATACAAAGATATTTTGTCTCGTGCAGACTACGCTGTCACAAATTTCTGCCGCGCGCCGTGTTACTTTTTCGTGGCTACAAATGCGTTAGGCGAATTTAGGCAAACCGCATTAATGAAGGCTTAAACTAGATACTATTACGCACAGTTTCGTGTGAAAGTCATCGGGGTTGCTCGGGGTTGTTACAATGTTATCCCTATTTTCGACCACAAAAGTGCAAATTTAAGTGCCATTTTCAACATTTATTTTCGAAAAGAAGGAAAATATTTTTCGTCTTACAATCTATACATTTTTATTCTACATACCTTCATTGTCAATTTCCATGCTTAAATTTTTTAGCCCCTCAATTTGCCTTCGGTTGGTAGGTACGCACTTTAACTTTTCGTTTTCGAACTGGCAGCGGAGCGTCGCGCGATATATAGTACCAGATATTCAATTTCAAGGTGATGGTAACATGACAGAGATATGTAAAGACAACGTGACTTGCCATGAAAATAAAAAGTCTAGTTGGCAAGATTTGATGAGAAATTATAATTTAACTACATAAAAATTGCGACAGGAAACGTCGTCTATTGAGATCATGTTACCATCAACCAAACTAAACTAAAGTTAAAATTCTCAGAAGAAATATGAAGCTTCACTTCACTGAGAAAATTAGAATCTAAACGAGTTGGTGAGAACCAACTCGTCAGCAAAAATCTAATGTCAGAAGTAGAAATAATAATTATAATAATGTCAGTCTTAAGATTCAAACCGTAAAATAAAGAAGTACTCCCAAGAGTACAATTTTGCGAGTAAAGTTTGTTTTTATTTTAATCAAACGAAACGAGAAACATAACTGGCGCACGCTCGAAACGAACCTAAAACTTGTCTTAAGATAAGTTCGTGAAATAATTTTTACTGTCGCGAATATTACTGTACTTAAATGTAATTTTTACTGTCCGCTAATAAAGTTCGCGAATATTTTCGTACATAAATATATTTTTTACCATCCGCTAAAACCCCAACCTCCACCCAATAGTGTGATATAAAATATTTTTTTATCTCGGTCGGCGGGAAATTAATAATTGAGTGAAAAGTGAAAGAATAAAAAAATATTTTACTGAGAGGCGGAATAACAAGCATAATCCGGCTTAAAACACACTCTCAGGCTGGAGTGGAATCTCAGTATTTATTTTTGCATAAAAAAAAGTGAACTTAAAATTTTTGCATAAAAAAAGTGAACTTAAAATTTTTGCATAAAAAAAAAAAAAAGTGAACTTAACGTTTTTTCATAAGAAAAGTGAACGAAATTTTTTATGAGCAAAAGCAGACAAGTGATTTTCGATTTAAATCGTAAATTTAATAGTGCAAAAATGGCTCAACAAGAAATCGAAGCTTTAAAGCAAGCCTTACAACAACTGCAGCAACAACAACTGCAATTTCCTACATTAAATGAAGTGGAAGCTTTAAGACAATCTGTTCAACAATCGCAGCAGCAATACCAACATGAGATAGCAACACTTAGACAGGGATTGACAGAACAACCAAATTTAATGTTCCAATTATCACCAGATAAAATCTTGAGCAAATTTCAACGGATTAAGACATTCTATGGAACAGATGACTACCCTTTACGTGAATTTATCAGCGCTGTGGAAAACATTGCGGAACTATGCGGCAATAATCAGCAGTTACTACAATATGGACTATCGATGATTTTTAAGGAAAAAATTCAAGGCGAGGCAAAAAGGTGCGTTGAAAGACTGGGAGAGACACCAACGTGGGAGAGTGTGAAACAGGAGTTGAAAATCCATTTTAGACCAAGGAAGAGTTACAGGAAATTAATAGATGAAGGACGTAATGTTAAGGTTAGTAATTTAAGAGAACTTTTTAGTATAATTAAATCGATTAACTTTCAATTAAATGAACTGTATGAGTTTGATGATACTAAGCCCAGTAATTATAGTCCGGATAACAACGACAAAAATTTAGTCGAATTAATTAGGGACATGATTAATGGTAGTTATAGAACAAATATATCTAGAAGTATGACATTAATTCAAGTTTATAATATTTTTGATGAATTAGAACTACTACACTGAAAGAAAAAACCATAGTAAAATTACCTAAGTTGGCTAAGGTATTTTTTTTTATATGAAACTTAAAAACTTAGGCAAATTCATTTAAGTTTCTGCATATTTTATGCTGGGCTAAGGTTTGAAAAAATTTGACAAACCAACTTAAAAAACTTAAGCAATTCACTTAATGTACATGGTAATTTTTCACCCAAAGCTTAAGCAATTTTACAAAGGAAATTTATAATACACCTAAGACTATGATGGTCAGTTATGGCCTAAAACACTTTTGTAGTTTACCAAAGCACTATTGTAAAAGAAACCAGCTATTTCCCCTTGCATTTGGTATATTTTATACTAGCAAAAAAACTTCACTAAATCGCCTAATAAACTTCGACAATTCATGTAAATTACATTTAATTTTTCATGTTAAAGTTGGGCATTTTTACGAAGCCAAGTATATTTCACCTGAGGCTGGGGCAAATTATTACATATTGTCTATGCCCATATCTATGTTCACATAAGGAATTCTGTGAATTTAAATCGACGCAAACCGTTTTGCCTGTTTCATATAGGTTTACGCAAGCAGTCATCAGTTTACCGCGTTATTATTCGAAGCAATCTGAACCTTATTTTCGAACCCTTTGTAGAGAGTGCAGTGAAAAATAGTGATTATAATTATTTAAGTGTATAGATCCTATTAATGATTAAATTTGATATTTTATAATAAAGTACAATTCATTTGAAGCCGTTGTTCTGGTTGATAATTTAGGACTTAATCAGTTATTAGAGCTCGGCAAGTCCTTCTCATCAAATTTTTATTGCCGGTTTTGCGAAGATAGTAAGGAAACAGCATTAATGTCTTGCACTGAGAATGTAGACACTCTAAGAAATGAAGAAAATTTAAACAAGGAAATAAAATTTTCCAATTTTTTCTTTTATACAAAAAATTTTATATTCTATTCAAGAAACAGTAGGAGAATTCCCCGTTGTAGATACTTTTATTACAGATATCCAAAACAGGTTAAAACAAAAATAAGTGTTGATAAAATATGTATATGTATATTTAATTTAATGAAAAAATAAAATTAAAATGAATTGAAAAGTTATTCCCGACTTTTATTTTTTCTATACTAGCTGCACAACTTTTCTGTAATAAGAAAAAGTATATTGTAGAAGACCATTTTTCATGTGAGCCTAATAATATTGCATGAATCGTGCATAATGCCATATTAAAAAAATTCGAATTTTCCTAAGTTTGTTAGATATCTTTTGAAATGTCGCTTTGCTCATCGAAATCTTATGATGGATATCTTGTGTATGTAGGCACGCGGGTAAGTTAACAAAGTGACTTTAATTTCGGAAGTTTATTTATTCATTAAAATATTTTAAGTTAGTCATTTTAGTTTTCCTAGCACTTCGATAGTAAGCTAAAGCTAATTATCGAAGTTATAGGAGAAATGAACATGTCTAACGTAAAATATTCGGGCAATCTGCTTTTGTTGATTGGGTACTTTACCAAATGTGATTGTGTAAATTGCCTAAATACAAGATATTCCAATTAAGCTTGTTCGATAAACTGCCTAAGAGCTTTAGTTGTTTATCACCGAAGTCTTGCCAAAATATACATGACTTTTGTAAAATACTTCGGCCATTGGCCCAAGCTGTTTGGGTACTATACCTAAGCTTCTTTATGTATTTTATCTAAATAATCGATAGTCTAACCAAGCTAAGACGACAAACTGTCTAAATACATTATATAGTTTATTATTGAAGTCTAGGGAAAACTATACATGGCTTTTGTAAAAATTTTAGGTATCTTATCTAAGTGTATATTGTGCGAATTGCCTAAGTTTTCGTCCAATTGTTCATCGCCTAAGTTTTACCTAAGTTTTTTTCGCTGTTTTGACTAAGAACTTGGAAGGCTGGATATTGTAGTAGCCCATAGGCAATTTATGCCCGTTTTTTTGGTAATTTAACATAAGTTTTTCTTTCAGTGTAGATGAGTACGATGTAATACATTGCAAATACAGAAAAAATTATAATAATAAAGAAATTAAAAACAATGGTGAATTTAGGAAAGAAAAGCATAGAAATCAGATGATACGAAACAATAATTCAAATTATCGGGAAAATAATAATCGTTCAAATCAATTTAAGAATTCTGATTATAGAAATGATAGAATAAATTCGGGTCAATTTAGACGTTATGGAGATTCTGGACAAGCCAGAAATTTTAATTATAATAACAATAATGATAACAGTAATTCAGGACAATTTAGACAAAACAGACACTCAGGACAGTACAGAAATAGTTACAACTCCTCACAAACCAGACAAAGGCAATATAATTACAATAATCAGTCTCAACCGATGGAAATTGACAATGTTCAAGAGCAAGACGTAAATTTTACAAAAGAGCCTCGGGATGTAACTTATTACCAATAATAACTTTAACTATTGATAACCAAAAAATTAAATGCCTCATAGATACTGGGTCGGATACAAGCATTATAAAACCAAATTACTTAAGAAATTTCCGTGAAGAAACATTAATTGAACCTCGATTCTTTACTACTTTAAATGGAGTGAGTAAAATAACAACTAAAATAACGACTCCTATACCTAGAGAATTTAATATCTCAGGTACCTTCTGTTGGAAGGTTTCGAGTCTTGAAAACCGCAGATACGACGCCATCATAGGTCAAAATTTTCTAATCCCTTTGAAAGCAAAGGTTGATGACGAAAATAATTGTTTGCATGTAAACGGAATCAAAATACTCTTCGAAAATAATACTTACCCTTTCATAGTAAATGAAATATGTAGTTTAGAAACCCAAAAAATCGAAAGTATAAATTTAGATCATTTAAATTGCGAGGAAAAACAAGTCACTAATAAACTCTTAGAACAATACAAATGTTTATTCTTCAAAGAAGGAGATAAACTTACTTGTACTAACGAGATCCAGCACGAAATAATTACAACGACAAACAGTCCTATATACTCGAAAGTATATAGATATCCACAAGTCCACGAGAAAGAAATTCAAAGACAGATAAAAGAAATGCTAGAGCAAGGAATTATTAAAGAAAGTAATTCCCCATACAATAGTGCTCTCTGGGTAGTCCCTAAAAAGATAGACAATTCAGGACAAAGAAAGTGGAGAATCGTCATTGATTATCGAAAGTTAAACGAGGTAACTATCAATGACAAATTTCCAATGCCTAATATTGAGTCTATTCTAGATAAATTGGGCAAAGCTCAATATTTTACAACATTAGACTTAGCGAAGGGATTTCACCAAATTTTGGTTAAAGAAGAGGACCGAAAAAAGACCGCATTTTCAACACCCTTTGGACATTACGAATATATTCGAATGCCATTCGGTTTGAAAAATGCTCCTTCGACGTTTCAACGTCTAATGAACTCTGTACTCCATAACCTAATCAACAAAATTTGTGTCGTCTACTTGGATGACATCCTAATTTTTAGTACTTCTCTAGAAGAACACATTTCCAGTATTAAAAAAGTATTCGATAAATTAAAAGAGGCTGGTCTAAAGATTCAAGCCGATAAATGTAACTTTTTTAAGAAGGAAACAGAATACTTGGGACATATATTAACACCTGACGGTGTCAAACCGAATCCTCATAAAATAAAAGTAATTCAAGACTTAAAACTTCCTTCCACACAAAAACAAATAAAGTCCTTTCTTGGTATAACGGGGTATTATAGAAAATTTATTAAGGATTACGCTAAAGTCGCTCATCCTATTACAAAATACCTTAAAAAAGACGCTAGAGTCAATACTAATGATCCAAACTATATAGCGGCCTTCGAAAAATTGAAGCAAATCATAACGGATCATCCAATATTAAAGTACCCGAACTTTAATAAGAAATTCAAACTAATAACTGATGCGAGCAATTTCGCCCTTGGAGCAGTACTAACACAGGAAGGACATCCAGTGTGTTATGCATCAAGAACCCTAAACGATCACGAGAAAAATTATCCTACGATAGAAAAAGAACTTTTAGCTATAGTCTGGGGAACAAAATATTTCAGACCTTACCTTTTTGGCAATGAGTTCGATCTTCAAACTGACCATCAGCCTATTAAATGGTTACAAACAAAATATACAGGCAAAGATATCAACCCAAGGTTACAAAGGTGGTTGGTATCATTAGGCGAGTATAACATAAAAATAGACTATATAAAGGGTAAAGATAATAAAGTAGCCGACTTCTTAAGTCGAATTAATAAAGACACAAATGAAATAAATACATATACTGAGGAAACCCCATTAAATTATAAATCTAAAGAAATTCTTGACACTGAAAATTTGAGCGTCGATTTAAGTAACATGTTCCAAGACAATGTTGAAAATTTGAACATTCGAGAATATGAAGTGAATGCAGGTAGTAATGACTCAATTGAAGTGCAAACCATTCATTCCCAAGAAGAGAATGCTAATGACCATATTCCAATTTTGGATACAGTAGTAAATCGCTTCCAAACTCAAATAATATTAATGGGAATTAAAGAAAAAGAATACGAAGAATCTTTCAGAAACAAAAGAATATTTATTGAAAAAAGAGATTTAGATAATGAAAATGTTAACAATATAATTCGCAAATATGTAGGAAAAGGTAAAATAGGTATATATTCTGAACTCAATGATCACGAATATAACAGATTACAGCAAATTTTAATAAATACATTCTCAGGAAATAAAGATATTAAATTCGTGAAATGCAGTAAACTTGCAGTAGATATTAAAGACGAAAATGAACTAAATAAACAGATATCTCTCTTTCATAAAAATGAATTAGGACATGCAGGAATTATAGCTACATACGAAGGAATTAAAAGTAAAATTTATCATCCTGATTTAAAATTAACTATTCATAAAATAATTAATAATTGTGATATCTGCTCATCAGCAAAGTACGACCGAAACCCCATTAGGAAGAAGTTTCAATTAACCGAGACTCCCTCAACAATTAATGAAATCATTCATGTTGACATTTATGTAAATAATAAACATTCGTTTATAAATTTCATCGACAAGTTCTCAAAGCATGCTGTTACTTTTTATTTAGAAGATAGGAACAATCAAACTCATCGAAAAGCTTAGACAATTTCTTGCAATTAAAGGGAAACTAAAAAAATTTATCTTTGACAATGAATTCAATTCCAAGAATATAAGAGAGTTTTTTACAGAAGAAAAAATAGAATACCATATAACAAAACCCAATAGCCATACCGGGAATTCAGATATTGAGAGATTTAACAACACAATAACTGAACGCATCAGAGTTTTAAACTTAAAAGAAAAACTTCCTATACGGACACAAATATTCAAAGCGATCAAATTTTATAATAATACGTATCATTGCACTATTAAAGCAACCCCTCTCGAAGTTCAAGAAAAAAGAATAGATCACGAAATTATCAAGGAAAGATTAGGAATAAAGAAAGAAAAAGTGTTAGAAAAACGCAATGAGAATAGGGAAAACTACGAAGAAAAAAGAAAAGAGGGTTTTATCAAAAACTATAAGTCGCTTAGACATAAGTACGAGCCGAAGTTCAGAAAATACAACCTTAAAAATGTCCATGAAAGTAATATTAAAAGACCTTTAAAATTTTCAGATTACAACACTCATCTTTTGCGCATTGATCCTGATAATCCCAACCAGTCAACAAACCATGATAATTGAGAAAGTGGACTCTGAGTTAGGATATGCCGAAATCAAAACTGACGAAGTTGAAGTAGTAAATAAGTTTGATATAATTTTACACATGATTTATCCTAATGAATTATTAGAAATGGTTAATAATTTAGAGATTACCGTCCAGTCTCTTGATTTAGGAAACAACAAAAATATTGCAATTAGTCAAATCAATAACATTAAAAGTAAAATAAAAACAATAATACCCCATAGGTCTAGAAGAGGCTTATTGAATATTGTTGGAAACGCAATGAACTGGCTTTATGGAACCATGGACAATGATGACAGACAAGACATACAAAATCACTTTACTATTATTGATCAGAATAACCATAACTCGATTAAAAGCATTAATCAGCAAATCAAAATAAATAATAATTTCAATGAAACTCTTAAATTCATTAAAACTGTCATAGAATCAGATAGAAAAAAAATATTAGATAGATTGAATAGAATTAGTATAACAGAAAAGAAAGCTTTAGATGAAGATACGTTCTTAGAATTAATGTTTAAACTAAATTTGATCAAGGAACATGTAGATCATATTCAAGAGAATATTGCTTCAGCAAGAATAGGGATACTTCACCCCAACATATTAACTGATGACGAAATTAATAGTTATAATATAGATTTCAAAAAACTTTCAAACATAAGGTTAGGAGTAGCTAAGTATCTAAACGACACAATAATTTTCGCAATTAAAATTCCAACAGATACTATAACATTTAATAAAAAGCTTTTGATACCAATAGTAAATCAGCAACACAAACAAATTGATGAAGAATTTGAATATACGATAGATATAGAAAATAAAACTTATACATTTCAAGATGGTAAATCATTAAAGGAATTAAAACTAAGCAAGAATTGTGTAGTTAGGAATAATTGTAGAATGGTTAATAAAGATGATGAAGAATTTATAGAATTAGAAAACAACATTATAGTTTTAAACAATGTAAAGCAAAGAAAATTAAATAGCAGTTGCGATGAAAGAAACCTAATTCTCAATGGAAATTATTTTATCACGTTCAGTAATTGCACCATTCAGATTGACAATAGAAAATATAACAGTAAAATAAATAAATTCATTGATAGATTCGTAATTCCAAATAACAAAAATAAAACCTTTGTAAAAGATAAAATAACTTTTGAAGAAATTATATTCAAACAAGAAGATAATTTAAAGGCTATAAAAGAATTAGAGTACCATAAGTATGTTAATTATGGGTTAGGAACCTTTTCATCAATAATAATAATAGTTATTGTCGTTTCATTTGTAACATTTCGGTATTGTAAGCAAAAGAAAGTTAAAGTTAGTATAATTAATAAGATTCAGGAGAATCAAAAGACTAATGGCGGAGGAGTTATAGTACCAGATATTCAATTTCAAGGTGATGGTAACATGACAGAGATATGTAAAGACAACGTGACTTGCCATGAAAATAAAAAGTCTAGTTGGCAAGATTTGATGAGAAATTATAATTTAACTACATAAAAATTGCGACAGGAAACGTCGTCTATTGAGATCATGTTACCATCAACCAAACTAAACTAAAGTTAAAATTCTCAGAAGAAATATGAAGCTTCACTTCACTGAGAAAATTAGAATCTAAACGAGTTGGTGAGAACCAACTCGTCAGCAAAAATCTAATGTCAGAAGTAGAAATAATAATTATAATAATGTCAGTCTTAAGATTCAATCCGTAAAATAAAGAAGTACTCCCAAGAGTACAATTTTGCGAGTAAAGTTTGTTTTTATTTTAATCAAACGAAACGAGAAACATAACTCGCGTGCTTGCTCGACAACCATAACTTTCGACTGCCGTAGAAAAACAGGAAGTCGATATTTGGACAGGTCACACGGGATTCTAATGCACCAAAGCTTCCTCTACACGACTGCATTCCACAAACAGCAAAATTCCGACCCTCGATTTTCGACTTTTGTTCACCGAAACAGGCCGTTTGCCCCACTGTGTGGCGTCGAGATCTACATTTTGGAAGATCTATGAATGGGGTACTACAGCGTGGAAGCCTCAACCTCGAAAGCTGCTAAATATTCTGGCCCCTTGATGCAACCCCTTAAATGGTCCTAAATTTAATAAAATTTCCGGTTGCCTTAAAATATTTACGCCCTGCAATGCCGGCATTTTCCTTTTACTTCATTGCACTACTTTACCAGTCAAAAAAGTAATGATACACCGTGCTGTCCACGCGAGAGAGATCTGTTTTGTAATCCATTCATAATAATCTAAATTCTTACCACATTCTTCCCACATGATTGATTGCTTATTACACAAAAAATAGGCTACAGTCTTTCTCCATAAATAAAAATTAAAGCTGTCATATAAAAATATGTTTGACTAATTTAAAACGTCTGAAACAGCAGGAAACATAACTATGCTCAATACTAATTACAATTTCCAAGAAGAATGTTTATTTTTAAAATATGGGCGATAATAATAAATATATCAGAAATTTCCTTTTCTTTCTTTGTAATTTTTTCATTGCTCGAACTACACACGATGAGATGGCGCTTAAAATTTCTACCACAAAGGTGATTTACGTGTAAATCGAGTAGCGCCATTCTCAGAACGGTGTTATATTTCACGCGTAAGAATTATCATAGCCCTCAAGAGCGAACCGAAGGACGTCATTACTATAAATACTATCGGCCTACCTATCTTGACTGCACATTAGCCACTAAGCACGCGCGATTGAACGGTGTGAGAGAATTTTTATGACAAATTGCGACCACACACAGCGAGGATGTGCCAATGATAGAAATATTAACAGAGCCATACTTAAATGGCGCGCCGCCATCTTTTGTTCGATTGCATATTAATTTCATTGGAAAATCCTACAAAGTTTCTGCAGCAATTTGTTATGCAAGCAGAGATCAGCGAGCGATTATTGGGCATTGTCTGGATTGACTACATCAACCATGCATCAGATTAGAGCCGTACACGAGACAGCACATAAAATACTTTCACCATTAAAGCGGATGTATGTAAACACATTAAGCTGATCCATTGCTGGAAGATAATCTCGGGAATTTGAAATCTAAGAAAATTCTCTTCTAGTTAGGGAAACTATAAAAATTCCAGAAGGCACATTACGACTAAATCGTGCGTAAAATGCCCAAGAATTCCCAGCGAAAGACCGAGTTCAATGAAGTGTAACTGTCATGTCAACAAGGAGATTGACACATCAAGGGAAACCCCCAGTGACACTCAGCTCGGCGCTGTTAAGGTATGTCTGTCAGTTGGTACAAGTTTTGTCAAAATCAACAGCAATCCAGAATGTCAGCGTCAGACATCTGTCAGGGCAGCGACAAACGTTGAAAATTTTGAAATCAATACTCTCCAAGTTGAATTGAAGTCTCCCGAGTGCAAGAAGTGTTGTGCACCTCAAGGAACTCGTTCGCATAAGATCAATTGCCCATGCGAGACTTTAGCTGAGACAAGACAAGGCCAAGACGTTGAGAATGCAAGAATATCTCGGCTGCATGGAGTCCACGAGGCTCGAGCAGCCAGAATATGCTGCAAAAAGTGAGTAACGTGCATATGAATAGTTGTAGTTATATCGGAAACAACTCAATTCGATAATGAAATATGGCCGAATCGTTTACGCTGGGCGATAAATCATAAAACCCTTTACCGCCGCGTGTTTGAAGTTATTGGGAAACGCGAATTTCTAGTGCTATTCCGTCCACCACCGAAACGTGGGGCGCGGCACGGAGGCCTCAGCTTTTGGTGCGCCTTCTCCTGATATGATACGATGCCCCAGACGTACTACGTAGTCATATATGAAGGTTTTGTTGAGTTTCTCGAAGAGATAAACGAGACGGACTCAGGCTATACCGGACTGGACAGAACATAACGTTCAGGCTCCGATGAATAGAAATATCCGATAAGGATTCTGTTCCGAGAGACCTCGGCTCTTGGTGCATAAGATTAAATGCTGGGAGTATCGAATTTGAAATGTTGTATGACATATCGGAATGCGGTTTGTTTCATAAAGGAAGATGGTTAACGAAACTTTGATTTATGAGAAAATTTCAGCTCAGATTTACTTAATTCTTCATGTTGGGCTGATTAACACGTACTGTTACGTGTCACGCAGGTGACTTGCAAGCAATTCTAATTCCAATTTTGTTTAAAAAAAAGAGACAATTTTTTAAATAGAGTAAATAAAATTGAAATTTTTATTAAAATTCTTGACAAACAAAAATCGACTTCAAGCTTAAGGTAACTTTGAGGAGTTGACGAAAACTTAAAATTTTACCTGAAGCCTGCGACTATAGTTTTGTTGATGTTTATTTTGCGCGTTAAGATCGAACTGTCTGCATATCCTCCCATGACGTCGATTGCTTGTTAGGTCAGAGGAGTTCAACGCTATAAAGCCAACGAAGATCTTTTTGCTTTTTTTGAATTGTTCACGACTGCAATTTATTGTGCATTTCGAGATCTTAGAGATGATCACTATTGAGGTGTTGTCACATTCCTGCGTCTTGTAGATACAACTGGATACCTGATGTTTGTTTTTAAAATATTCTTTCGTGGTTTGATTTTTGAATCCTTCCTTCACAAACAGATATATAGACGACTGGACACAGCAACGCACAAGGACGAGGACTAATGACTGTGATCTCTGGAGAGTTTTTACCACGTTTATCCTAAGCCATGCAGTACAACATTAAGGGGGGAGGGGGTCGAGCCGCATCTCACCCAACCTTACGGGGAAAGGGGGGTCTCGGCAAATATCACGTAATTAGTTTTTTAAAAAGCAGCGTAAAAAAGAGAGAAATCTGGGTTAAATTAAGTAAAACTTGTTTTTCCACTAAAGACCCCCATAAACTTACAGGCCAATGAAAACCGACAGCTCAGCATAGCAGATTATTAATTCAAGTGCAAAAATGTTCATGGCCTCAGCCAAAACTTTAAGACGGCTCCAGACTCGTGCCGTGAACACTCACGAACAAGCGCGAACGCGAATGTGGATGGTTTTCGCGCCTTTCTTTCCGTTCCGGGTGGATAAGGCGTGAATTCTAAATGCGATTTTTGTCAGCTTTCTTGGATTGCAGGCATACAGTTGAAGCTGGTAGGATGATGTATGATACTTGGCCTCAAGGCGAAAACTTTCAGGCCGTGCGTGTGAATGGCTGAATCTTAAACAAAACTTAGTACACGGTTATGCGAACTGCTGAAAGTAGCATAGTAGTTCCTCGATTGTTTAACTTCTACCGGGCAGCCAAACAAAGACGTAGCGAACATTTTACCTAGGTGGGGGTGGGGGTTTAGTATTGTAAGAATCATAATTATGATCTCTGTAAATGAGACCTCTCCTTCCTCGTCCTATTCTTTTTTTATACATAGTCATCCTGATATTTTTCCGTTCATTTCCGTGAGGAAATGAAAATACACACAAATACATGAGCTTATGTTTTTTTTAATATTTCCGCTTCGAAACCTACTACGAATGTTACTGCGCATGGAAAATCGACTTTTTAGAAACCTGATCTCGTTTAGATCGGGCTGTACACCCCCAGCCCCCTAGCTACGTCCAAAAATCTAAAACCCCCCTTGGCGTGGTCCTTGCAACCAAACGCACGACTCGGCGCATGCTGCAGAGTACGAACCAAGTACCACTGACCCGCGGAAAGGCCCTTAGAATAAAGAACTGCAAGAAGGCACACGCAGAATTTTGCCATGATGAAATTCTTGAAAGGCAAAATTATCAGTTATCTCAAATAAAATTTTGCAACCAACAATTTATGGACGAGCCTGGCCTGTTAGGTTGGTAGAACCTTCTAGTGGCATTAACTGATGCTAACTCCAGGACCGTCAGACTCGCGGCCCATCTCTGGGCTGACATCGAGACGAAATTATTGGAGCTGGCCATGGAGTTTTTGATGGGGGAAGAGCCGTCAGAGGGGTAGTTGACCTCGTTTGATACCTAACAAATAGTTAGAGAGTTCCGAGTGATCAGGTGTAGGAATTACTTTTCGAAGTGCGCGTTGCGGCACTTCTCCACTATCGCTTATGGCGATAGACAAGATCATACAGACACTAGAGAACCACAGAATAAGCTACCTATATAGACGACATGGTTAGTTAACCGGAAAATTTCTCCAAACAAGATCAATCTCTGTACGGACCCCCGCATAGGAATATACAGCGCTCTCTACCACAGGAAATAGTCGTAGGGCCTATCAACTACATAGACGCAAGATTAAATTTCGACAGATACATCAATATCCGGATCTATACCAGAGAGGAATAGGAAGATTTCCATCTCGACAAGGATAATGACGCTGTCGTGTATACCTACAGATGGATCCAAATAAAAGTCGAGTAAAGGGGGACATTGGTCCCACAATCAACGTAGCCGAACACGAGTTTGACGTGGTAAAATCATTTACCTACCTTGGGTCAATAGTAGCAGCCGACAATAGCATGGAACCAAAAATAGGCGCACGACTGCTAAAAGCCAACAAAGCCTACTATAGTCTGTCAAGGCTCTTCAAATGCAAATATCTAACCATAACGTCTAAACTTTTACTATACAAGACGATGGTCTTACCCGTTCTCACATATGCATCCGAAACGTGGGTGCTTAGCAAAAAGCACTCAAACCTCTTGGACGTGTTTGAGAGGAAAATACTTCGGAGGATTGTTGGCCCCGTATGTGAGGAAGGACGATTCCGGAGACTCTACAATGACGAGATCTACGAGCGCTATCGCGACATAGATGTTGTGAAGAAAATAAAGCTCGGTAGGCTCCGGTGGGCAGGGCATCTAGCTCGTATGAGTGAAGATGAGCCTGCTCGGAAAGTTTTCTGCGGTAAGACCTATGGGTTGCGACAGCGAGGGAGGCCCAACCTTCGCTGGAAGGATGGCGTGGACCAGGACGCTCAGAGTTTAGGGATGCCAAACTGGATGACATCGGCTCAGAATCGGGACCGGTGGAGAGAACAGTTGCGCGAGGCCAGGACCGGATCCCGGTTGTAGAGCCGATAAAGAAGAAGGGGGGCCGGAGTTTTATCCTCGTCGCTTAATTTCCAAAAATGCGACTACCTACCTAAACTCGCCAGGGTACAACTTTTGGCAATGCAATCGTACTGAAGACCGGCAGCCAGGGTACTGGAAAGCTAAATTGTCACAAGCGCCATTTCAACAATTGTATAGAATAAGGAAAAAGCGGTTATCGATTAAATGGCTATTAGTGTAAATTGTCCCTTAGTTTTTCAAAAAAGTTCATTTAGTTAAGGGGTCTATAATCTAATCTTTTCATTATTGTGGGGAGAGTGACTAATAATTTCATAAAAGCTGAAAAAACTATTTTCGCAAACAATTTAACTTTCCAGTATCGAAATAGCCAATCGGCCACCAAGGCATTAGGCTCGATCTAACTTCCTAACTGTTCGAAAACTACCTGAATGAGCTCTTTAATTTAGATGGGAGGCACATAGTGTTCCTCAATGGGTAGCGAGTCACAGGTACATCGAGAAGAACGATGAATTGGCCAGACTAGAACCAAGAGCTAACAAAGACCTCGGAAGGTGGTGATACCCGATTTGTCACTTCAGTCAGAACCCAAGAAGAGTCACTGCAAACGAACACCTAGCAGCTCTGTTAAGCGGTGTTTAGACGGACGCCTCCAGGAACTTTGTAGATGAATTTGGAAGTGGGGATGATGTAGCTGGGGTGCTTCTTCGAATGGAGCTAACGGCAAACTGCCGAATGGCGAATTCTCTGTGCGTCTGCGTACCTGACTAAGAAGTACTGCGATAGTTCAATACTACATTCAAACTGAAGAAGAACACGATTATATCAAAGACGAGTTTTATATGTGATTGAGATTTTTCGATGAGATTTTTCGCTCTATTCCATGGGCAGAGGCATTGTTTTGATGGGTGACTTAAACGCACAGATCGGCCCCAACAACAGCGGACACACACTGGAAAATCAAGGCCTAAGCCAAGTTACTAATAAAAATTGTGTCACTTTTCGTTGACTTCTGTAGTTCCCACCAACTACTCAAAATAGAGGAAAAGACGAAAAACATCATATATACATACATATGTACATATATTTCTCACAAACCACCCTTTTTCGAACTGTGGGTTGTGAAAATCCAAATCCTTCACTTGGCACCGGTCTCATAGCTGTGGGAAAATTTTCTTTAATTTTTCCTAATTTGAGCGGACTAAAATGTCAATCCTGGCAAAAGAGTGGTTCCGTATACTGGAAAACGAACACTGACTTGCGAAATACACCTCGCCATGGACATTCTTATGAGCAGGACTTGTAGATACATGTACGACTCACACAGAGCTCGTAGATCTACATGACACCTACAACTTTAATCCATGTCCTGGATATACACCATCATCATTAAGCCCATGGTCACTTACTGGGCTTTATTTTGGTAGCAAAATCCAAAGAATGGCCTGATCTGCACCATAAATGGAGTACCTTGAGCCTTTTAATAAACTGGCTAGTTCGCCACAAAAGGCCGCCCTTTTCGTGTATTTAGTATTCCTATAGCTCTTGTAAGTTCAACGACTCACTCACTCTGGATAACTTGTTTGTTCACACTTGCTACCTCATTTTTAAAAAGTAATGTAGTATCACTATAAAATAACACTGCGCAATTATTGTGAAATTAATTAACTTTTACATTTGTTTTATAAATATTTTAGTTTGCTAAAAGTCGCGTTCGCGTATGAGCAGCCACAGGAGAAGCCTTTTAAACACGATACCATAAGAAATAGTTATAAATTTAAACTAATTAACAAAATACACGATTTTGCCTTAATCTACATAAATCACAAGGCGAACCAGTTTGCAATAAGTCGTCGGTTGATGGAAAACGCTCCACTGGCAAATTGTCCCCCACATGAAGACCCATTTTGCATCCTCGCAGGACTAATTAATAGCCAGAAGGCATTCCGACATGAAATTTGATCCTCGAAATTTGAATACAATGCGAAAAGATCACCACTGTCAAGATTGAAACATGTAGTCGCAGGAGGACGGCGTGAAACAGATACGAAGGCAACTTAAGCAGATCACTCGAGCTAGATACGTGCTTGGTATTCATTGCACAATTCCAAAAGTACCAACAATCAAGGATGATGGATTATATCTTGGGCGGGATCTTATAGAAGTGGAAGTTTTCGGAATTTCGACTGCGGTGTGTGGCATGGGACAACGTCAACGCGAACTGACTGCGTCTCAAAACAAGATTCTGATGGGAATGGGGGAAACATGGCGCACTCAGTGGTCAGGGTAATAATTCTTAGAAAAAAATGACTTATGAGGCCTTGGCCTTTGATGTGTCAAGCTTTGTGCTTAACTGGTTTTTCGGTAATATTAAATTATTGTTTCAGTTACAAATTACATTATGGTAATGCCTTGCAATGGCTGCGTTTAGTCTATCAGTAGATCATCACATATTCATGAATTTATGCGTGCACATTGAATAAAGGAAGGGAAGCTGCAAGAGGTGTTCTGGAATTGTACTTTTGGCGGATTGTGTAGGCTTAAGAAGGAATACCCTGCCTGAGTTCTTTATTTTATGTTTTATGGCTCTCGAAGATATGTATAGGATAAGTTGGCATGTCGCATTTCCTTCTTGCCTTGTTTTGCAAAAGCATTTGTTTATTTACTGGAATCTAATACCCAATCCAGCACCTAGCCTAACCAAGAATCGAATACAAACTTATAGAACTTATTAAATGGTCAATTTTTTCTACCTGTTTTTAAATCATTTATTAATTTAACAGTTGAGTGAGCATTTACCGCCTAAATATCAAAAATAAACAAAAGCTTTTGGGGACCGCTACTGAGCATGAGCATGTCGCCTGAAAACTAATATTTATTCCGCAGCAAAAAATTATCGGCATTGCGGAAATCATTGTGTGAAACAGCTTTAGGTCGGTGCTGGTGCGGAAATCCGGGAGAGTCGTGGGAATTAAGGAACTCGAATGGGAAATTGAGAACCTCATCAGCATTCACTACTATGTGAATGCAAAGGTTGCATGTACATGTGGTCATCATCAGCCAAAGTTTGCATCGGTTTGGTGCATCTGATCTGGTTTACCGAGACACCTCCAAGGCTTTTGATAGAGTGTAGCACTCAGAACTGTTAGCTAAGTTCCTAATATTTACAAGTTTCTTTTTCAATCAATGGAATACTATAGGTCAATTCTATCGCCTGCTCTATTTCAAATCTTTAGACATCTAGACCTACTCTCGGTCCCCTTCACCCCTCTTCGCAGCTTTGAAGATATCAATATTCTGGAATCCTGCTTCGCCATCGTCTCTGGCTGCAACATACAAATCGACCAGTTCTCCTTTCCTCGGATGCAACTCCTTGTTTCTGCCAGTTTTCGACCAGCTTGGAAGTTATACGAGACGAGCCTAATGTCTCTACGACCGCTTGGCTATCTGATAACAGAATTACACTCAAAGTTAGGTAGGCCCCAGGATTTTTAGAAAGTCAGATACCTACACCCCCAACCCATTTGCCTGCCTGTGTACAGTACACTACAACCTCATGGTCCCTGTCGGTTTGGAAATCTTCTCATCCCTCGATGGGTGTATTGAGGTCTCTGCCGAAATTTAATCTTGCGGCCATGTAGCCGGAAGACCTTACTAGTATTTCCTGTGGTATAGATACTGCGCTTGCTGTACCCCTAAATCTTCTCGACCCAGTAACCCGCTTAACGCACCACCGGGCCACCGAATCGAGAATAACGTTGAGTGCTTCATTCGTGGTTGTACACAGGCTTCCGTTATTCCAAGGCAGGAGGCTATTCATTGGACTTTTGAGGAATATTCTGGATAGTAATACTACCATATCATCCGCAAAGGCATCTGTCCTTATTCTGTGGTCCTCTAGTGCATTAAGGATCTTGTCCATTGCCATGACCTATTGTAGTGGCCAGAGGACTATGTTCTGACGTGTGTCGCAACACGTTGACTTTACACACTGATGCTGTGATTGATGTTAGATTCCAGCATACGAATCCATTGACTGATTAAATTATGGCTTTCGCTTTCTGCCAGCGCCTCCTGTGCCACGGTACTGATGTTGTTCCAGAGTAAACTTTTTTTTTGTAGGGAGTATTCCATGGTAAACGCTACTTCGTGAAGAGCGGGGCATATATATATATAGATTTTCGAGGGATACCGAATCAGACCACTATTTGCGGGTCCCTTTTCGTCCCTCTGCCTAGAGTCATCTTATTGGGGTTGCAGTGGGTTGTCCCATTGCTCCCTTACTTCGACTCCCCTAGTTATCGCAAGCAGCTGATTGAAGGGAGTCTGCCTCATGTCCTCCATCCAATGGAGTCCAGTTATGGCAGCCCTTTTCCTCGCCACCGCCGGACAGTGACACACTATGTGTGTGGCCGTCTCAGGTTCCTCCAGGCACATCCGACAGGTGTCATCCTCCAGAATTCCCATTCTTTTTAGGTGATACCTGAAACATCCGTGTCCTGTAATCAGTGCCACCAACCATCTGAGGGTTCTCCTTTGCATATGCAGGATCCTTCTTCTGGCTGCGGTAATCGGCAACGTAAGCACCATCTTAGCCTGCCTACACGTGGTCATAGCGTCCCACCGTCTCCGGTGTTCCTCAGCGACCCATTTCTCGATGCAGTTCCTCACCAACCCTCTGCCAATGGCAGAGTATGGCTCCGGTCCCCAGAATTCCGAGGTTGACCCCTGTTTTGCCAGGTTGTCAGCCTTTTCGTTCCCATCGATGCCTGTATGTCCTCTAACCCAAGCTAGCGTCACGTTGTTTTGTTTCGCACACCTGTTCAGTTTTTGGACACATTCCAACGCCAGAGACGCATTAATCTCTGTCTGATTCATGCGCTTAATCACAGCCTGATTGTCCAGTGCTATAAGGATACTTCTTCCCTGCACCTGACCCTCACTTATGTGATCCAGCGCGTGCAGCAGAGCAAGCATTTCCGCCTGGTAGACTGAGGTGTAATTCCCCAAAGCCAGAGAGCAGGTCAGATTTAAGTCCTCCGAGAAGACTCCCGCACCTGCTCTGCCGTCAATCTTGGATCCGTCCGTGAAGATATATATGTCTTCCGGTCTCCCTTCGGGGAGCGTTCCGTTCCCTATGAGGGTTTTATGATACCTTTCGGTCACCCTCATTTTTGTGATCCCTTCCATGGGCATCATGAGCTCCCTAATCCCTTTAATGCGATCCAGGATCTTCATGTGCCCATATAAGGTTCCTGACGCCTGCCATGCGGCATCACGTCTCATCCGAATCGCTGAGGCTGCCGCAGTCTTCATCACCTGGAGATCTACCGGCAGCAGACCTAACAGCGCCTCCAATGCCGCGGCGGGTGTGGTGCGGAAAGCACCGCTCACACCTACGCAGGCCATTCTTTGCACCTTGTCCAAATGCCTCTTGACGGTTTTCTGTGTGGCTTTAGTCCACCAGACCACCGAGGCATAAGTTATGATGGGTCTCACCATCATGGTATATGTCCAGTATGCTAACCTTGGTGAGATACCCCACCTTAGTCCACATACTCTTCTGCACTGGTGAAGCACCCTTGTCGCCTTCTTAATCTTCTCTTCAACGTGGTATTTCCAGGTTAGTCGCGAGTCCAAGTATACACCCAGATACTTGACCATCCCAGACACCTTGATCCTCGATCCAAAAAGCATGAGGGGCTGAAAATCCAGATCTTTAATCTTCCTAGTGAAGATTATCGCGTCTGTCTTATTGGCATTTATGGTGAGGCCCTGTTCCGTACACCACTGCTCAACCACTTGGAGTGCATTCCTCATGATATCTGCCGTAGTGCTCATAAACTTGCCACGTGCCACAATCGCTACATCATCTGCATACCCAACGGTATGCACGCCCATTACCTCTAGCCGCCTGAGCAGAGTGTCCACAGTGATGTTCCACAGGAGGGGCGATAGGACCCCGCCCTGTGGGCATCCCTTGCTGACCCTCCCTCGAAGCCGCGAGTCTCCTGTCTGAATCCTTACCGCTCTGTTTTTCAGCATGCTGTCCACCCACCTTACAATCATGGGGCTGACCTCGCGCCTCACCAGAGCGTCTTTGAGTTTGTTGAACTGTATCTTGTCGAAGGCGCCTTCGATGTCCATAATAACGGCCATCGCTATGCCTCCGGTATACAGTTCCCCCTCGGCTACTCGCACCAGTTGGTGAAGTGCCGTTTCTGTAGATCTGCCAGCCTGGTAAGCGTGCTGGCTTCTACTTAAAGGGTGCCTCCTTAGCATAGTACTCTCCAGGTGGTCTGCCACCACTCTTTCCATTGTTTTCAACAGAAAGGATGTTAGGCTGACTGGCCTGGAGGACTTCGCCTCGGTGTAGTCCTTCTTGCCTGGCTTAGGGAGAAATACCACTTTGGTTTCCCTCCACACCGCCGGAATGTATCCTGTTGCTAGACAGGTAACGAATATTCCCCTAAGCCTGGGTGCAATGATATCTTTGCCCCATTGAAGCAGCGCAGGGAATATTCCGTCACGCCCCGATGTCTTGAAGGGAGAGAATGTGTCTATTGCACGTCTCACCCCTTCCTCCGTCACCACCCCGTTAGCCTCCTCTCGGTTCATCCTTGTAGCCATTCTGTTACGAATAGTCCAAGATTTACCCGAGATATAGCTGCCAGGAAAGTGAACTTCCATCAGGATCTTGTTGGTTTCCTCCAGCGTCTCCGTCATCCTCCCCGACGGGTCACGAACGAGTCCGACTTTGGAGACCGGGTCCCTGGAGATCATTTTCTGAAGTCTGCTGGCCTCAGATATGCTCTCCATGCTCGAGCAGAAATCCCTCCACGACTCCCTTTTCCGTCGTCGCAGAGTTTGTTTCATTTCTCTTTTCTTGGCTTTGTAATTCTCCCAGGCAACCGGGTCATTGCACCTCATCGCTTGGTTGAAAGCCCTTCTGACCTCTTTCTTCAGTTTCTCCAGCTCCCTACACCACCAGGGTGTGGGATCATGGTCATCCACTGACGTAAGAGGACACGCCACTCGAAAAGCGTTCTCTATCGCTGTCTGCAGGACATGCAACTGAGACTCTGCTTCTCTTGTGGTTTTCGGTGCCCTTGGCACGCGCTCCCCGAGATTCCTGCGCAACATTTCAGTATATCTAGACGTGTCCGTGTTGCGGGGAATTCTCGTTGTTCTAATTCCGTCTCCCCTGCCCGGGGTTCCGTACTCTATCTCAAATGAAATGGCTCTGTGATCTGACATAGTCGTCCGATCCATCACCTCCCAGTTGGTCAATCTTGTCAACATCCGGTTGCTGCATAGAGTTATATCTATGACTTCCCTTCGTCTAGCATCGACGAAGGTTGGTTCTACCCCTCTATTTGCAATAACTAGATTGTTGCATTCCACAAATTCGAGCAAAGCCTCTCCTCTATGGTTGTCGTTGGTGCTTCCCCACACCGTGTTGTGTGCATTTGCGTCGCAACCAACTATTAACCCTGTGCCTTTTTCGCCACAGGTAATAACCAGAATTTCCAACTCCCTGGTGGGCGGAGGATCTGGCGAATCGTACGGAAGGTAGGCTGAGGCTAAAATGAAAGCCCCACTTCCAGTACCTACGCGTACTGCTGTGAGATCTGGTGTGCACAAGTGCGGCAGTAAAACCGCCTGCACTCCGTGTTTCACCAGCACACACGTCCTCACTCTTTCATTCGCATTGGGAACGTACAGAGTGTCAAAGCTCCCAGATAGTCCCCTAATCCTACCGTTGTAGATCCAGGGTTCCTGTATGAGAGCAATATCCAGCTTCATCTCACCGAAGCCTCGCGTCATCATTGCTGATGCTGCTCTGCTATGGTGTAGATTCAACTGGCAAACCTTTAATTGCCGGAACTGGCCCACCTCCCGCCCAGCTGACGAGGATTCCATTTCACTGGTCCCCTTGTTCAGCTGCCTTTCCGGCCGGCTCTACCATTTCCTCCGGCTTGTCCTTCTGGAATCGCACGTAGGCAAGGTCCAGCCCGCAGTTGAGTTTCCCCCCTGCACGCCTGACCGCCTCCGCCTCCTCCTTCGGACACCATACGGTGAGAATGGTACCGCCGTTTTTCGCGTCACCATATCTGCCTATGCGACTGACCCTCCACTTAGAAGTGTCCGTCACACAGGCATTTTGACGACGTAATCTGGCCAGGATGGTTTCCTTGCTCTCCGGCGAACCGGGAACTCGGATGATCATCCTCCTCACATCCTTAAGGATGTGAAGGCGCTCCACTCTCAGATTGACTCCTTCCCATAGGTCAGTCATCTTTCCGACAGCTTCGTACAGCCAGGCCTTGGATTTTTGGTTCACGCACCTGAGTGCAATGACCCCGTCCTCCAAGTCTACCTCGGTAATACCGATGTCGCCAGCGTTGTCAGGCAGAGAGTCTAGTGCCTTGAGCAGGGCCGCTTTAAAAACGGTTACCTGCTTCGTGCCCAGACCCTCCTCCCTTCCATCGTCGGTCACACCCAAACGGAGGTCACAGCCTGCTATGCCTGCGTAGGTATTCTCCGCCACAGGCTCCGCACGCACGACCCCCGAGACGGAAGGGTTGACTCCTCCCTGTTTTACAGGTTGAGGTTGTCCACCCTTCCTTTCCCTGGCCTTATCCTCCCCTTCGACAGTAGAACCCACGGCTGAGGTGCAGAGACTTTCACCTCTAAACCTCTTTGTGGGTCCCACCTCCTCCGGAGTGGACTCGGCCGATCCCCCAACAGAGGAAGTTGCCTTCTTCTGTCTTCTGCGCTCCCTCTTCCTCTTCTGCTTCAGCTGCTTTCGCAGCCTCACTTCCGAGTCGGATTCCTGCGCTAACGTAGGCCCAGAGCCGGCTGACCTCTTGACACATTGCTGCATCGCAGTGTCCACCTTCTCTGAGCATACCTCCAGGTTCAGCTTCACTAGCTCGCTCGCCGCCGCTTCTACGCTTTCCTGCGTGACTGCGTTGACATGCGAGTCGTCCACTTCCCTGTTCCTCGTAAGCAATAGATGGCCTCCCCCAGAATCCATGAGGCCGGCCTCCGTAGAGGGTGGATTTCCCTGGCTTGCAGGTTTACCACCTGGGGTACAAATTTCCATTGTTGTATCCATTGCTTTTAAGTATCTATCTTAGTCAGGGCGTCCTAACGGGACCACACAAGCCTCACCACCACGTCAAGGTGTAGATACATCGGTGAGGAAGAGCGGGGCATACTTATCTGCCTTTACAGTATATGTATGCTTAGATGTAGACGTAAAAATCTTGGACAAAAGATGAGATGCTTATTTCCCCGAAATGTCTTGTCTCTTCGTGCTCGCCTCACCCGACCTTTGGGATCAAGATTACTTTGACTCTTCTCCAGGAGCGAGCCACGTAACTGTAGTGTAGGCATTACTTGTAAATTAAGATAAGCCATGGACCAATAATGTCATGCGACTTTTGTATTGGTACTCTTTACAATTTGGAGTTATCACCAAATTTAGAATATATTTATTTTAAATCAGTTTTGAATACAATGCCTATTACATGACCATATCCATTAAGTGTGTCTCAAAAGTCAGAGACATAATGCAATGAAATAAAAATACAAGACTACTCACTATGTACTTTAAAATTAAAACATTGCAGGATTTTACACAAAAATTATAAAACGAATGCCATTTTGTTGAGGAATGTGGGTGACTTACCTCTGGAAAATTCATGCGTCACCTAAAAAAGAAAATTTGGAAAATAATTGGGAAATTATACCCTTGATACACGGGCTTCATCGAATGAACATTCTTCCAGTCTCATTGGCCTTGAATGAACATTCAAATTCGAAGTGACACACGGTACTTCATTTTCAATTCATTCATTCTACTTACTTTATTTTTGATATTTTTCCCTCACAGCAACAAACTTAAACTTTAACGAACAGACAGTTGACAGGTTGACAGTTCGATTTTTAAAATTTTATGGGAGAATGGAAATTTCATGGAAACTTGGTGGAAATTTCCCCACTTCCAGCTTCATTTCTCATTAAATGAAGTAGATTTCACTTCATTCTTTCGAATGGCGAATGAAGCTGCGAATGCTCATTCAAACTTAATTTAAGGTGATACACGGGCCGCGAATGAACATTCTTGAAAGAATGATCATCCGATGAAGCCCGTGTATCAAGGGTAAGAAAAATTTCGATTTTTTAATATCAGCATGGCAATCTGAAAACACATTTTTTAAGCTCCTAACGTTATATTGCACTAAAAAATGGTTATCGGGAAGAAAAAACACCATATAAAATCTCTTTTTTTTTTAAATAAAACTGCATGGTGTAGAAAAACTGTAACGGTCAGTTTTGCCTAAATATCTACTTGACTAAAAATTACTGTGGGGAAGAAAATCGAGTAGTGGGTTCGGAACAAAAAGGTAGGCGGGGAGAAAGGAAAAAGAAAAATTGAGTTCGAATTTTGACGTATGTAGAAATTTACTGAAAAATTTGTGTTCGGAAAAATTGAAAATTAAGGGGCCTATTGTGGATATCGTCAATTTGACGACTTTGAGTCGATGTTAAAATTTCTTTCTGCGAAAGTCGCTTTTTGTCGAAATTAGTCGATAAAAGAATTAATATGAGTCGATTACACAATAATTGTCAAGTCGACGTCAAAAATGTAATCGACTCATATTTATGTTTTTATCGATAAAAATCGACTTTCTCAGTATGAAAATTTAACATCGACTCAAAGTCGTCAGATCGACTCGTTCCGCAATAGGGCCCTAAATAAAAAAAGGAAAAAATTGGATCTGCTAAAAATAATGTAACAAATTCGAAACTTTATAATGTACCTAAAAAAAATTTGTTGTAACAATTGAATTTGACAATAAACAAGAATGCGTTGGTGCAATGATAGACAGAATGAATGTAGCAACATCGCTAGGATGCCTGGAAAGATACAATTACGCTAAGCGGTTATACAAGAATCCTTGCCGAGTTTTTGCTGGAATATCAGAGGATGGTGACAAAACACATGCTACACTAGTATAAAGGAGGAGCTGTATATTCCATTAATACCAATTGATACACCGTTCGATAGTCAGGTAATTAAGCCAATACCTATAGTGCATCCACACCAGCTGGATCAGAAGAACAGATCTTGCGAGGTCTATGGGTGGTCATCAGAATCGTCGAAGAATATTCTTGTTTTCAAACGAAATGCTTTAGTAAGTAATAGTAAATATGGCAGTGAAGATGCTCACGTTGAACTAAATGATACGAAGATTATTAAGACGGAAAACAGGAGAGGAGCGCGGCGGTGGAAAGGTAATGGTGCAACTGTTGTTTAATATTCGTTTCTATTGCTGCTATTTTCGGTATCCTTTTACTAGACAGAAATGTATTTAGATAGGGAATTTGGAAATTAGACATGAGTGTTATGGTTGAATTGGTAGATATATGAAATTTGTCATTCAAAAGTTATTATCGGAAGAGATTTTTTTGAAAAAAAAAAAAAAAAAAAAGATAAATAGATACAATATTGGTATTTTTGTTTTTGACTTCAGTTTTTGTTGACGGTGCAATACACAGATAGAGAAGAAAAAACACACAAACATATATCAAAAATAAAATACCAAAAATTTCTATGCTTTAATTTATTACTAAATTAATACTTTTAATTGTAGTTAATATTAACTTTATAATCTTATTTATAACTATTTATGAATTTATTTGGCTCCTTGTTGGTGATATTTTTTTCTATCTTTTGTTGTTTTCTGGGCAATTGTTCTCCCTGTAAGTAAACTTGTGTTTTTGTGATATTGGTTGTAAAAAGCGAAGAGTACTGGTACCATTACTGCGCGTTTTCTTTTACTTTAGTGTTCAGATGTATGTACCTATGGTAATGAGATATTCATTTTGTTGAAATAGAGCGTTTAATTGGATATCATATCTGACAAGGACCGGTAATTATTGTCTTGTGAGATTTGCGTTATTGTATGGTTTGTTTTGATGATTATTCGGATTATTAAATGATTATAAATAATAGAATGGTCATGTGTTAAATTTTGTTGTGGAATGGTTGAGGCGGGGGTCATTCCTTTTCAGGGTTTGACGAGGCTCAGGCGATGTCCGGAGAATGATGGAGGCGGAATTCAAAGTTGCACAGACACAGGTAAGTGGTGAACCAACCGCGGTAAGCCCCGGCCACACACCCCACGACCCCTCCGGCGAGCTAGATAACTCCGTGTGGCCGGCGTAGGAGTTCCGGAATTTTGTTTCCTTTCTTATGTATGGTATTGGCTCCTTGGTCATGCTTTTCCGGGCTTATGGCTAAGGGGGTAATACCTCGCATAAGTGGCGCCCAATATTTTATCGCGCCATTATGCTATTACAAAACCATAGAACGATGAACAATATGGCGAGTATGGAGCTTTTGACAGCTTTTTTCCAAACTCCTTGTAACTGCACAAAAACCTCCCTACCGCGTTTTGAACATTTAAAATGTAATATTAATTTGATAAAAACTTACAACAACTTAGTCACATTAAGGTTGTTAACTAGTTACTCTATTTGTGACAGTTACAACATTAGTTCAATCAATCTACACAAATCCATCTAATAATTGCCAACAGAAAACAAAAAAATATGGTCATATAGGAAAAAAATTCTAAGAAAAATAGCGTTTTTTTCGGCATTTGGAATAGCGAACCTAACCTAAAAAATACTGGAAAGTGAAAAAAAAACGGTTTTTAGCGAATAAAAGAAAAACGTGACCTCGGATCGAGAAAAATCAAATTATAAAGTTGTAGCTATTCAAATTATCTTTCGATTGATGTATATTGAGTTATAGGTTAGGGTACAAAACATAGGGGAAAAGGGGGAAAAATGTGAAAATCACGTTTTTTACTTTGTTAATAACTTTTATTTAACGTCACTTACATATTTGTTATTTGGTACAAATATTGCTTCTTGCTAGCTGAAAAAATGGTGTAAATCGTATTCATTGCCTTCATTAATACCTGCTCTATCGTAAGATCTGAGCAAAGGCCAGACCAGCTTTTGTTAGTTCGCCTAACAGTAAAAAATCCTTGGTTAGTAAATTTGTCAAATTCAAAAATATCCATCGACTTTTTGATTTGCAGCATATCTTGCCGATATAGATGGCTGGATTTAGCGTAATAGTGATGCCCACTTGCATGAAAATATGGCAACATATTCTCGACGCACCTCAAGTGTAATGTCCAATTACCGGTTCGTTCAACCTCAATAAATCTTTTCACAATATTGATCATTAGAAAATACTGTGCCCATAAAGTTGACGTCGGACCTCTTTCTTTTATTTCTTCAATTTGTGCGACATAAACCTATCTTTTATTTCAAATATTTTTTGTTGTTTTGTGCTTTGTTTGCTTGCGAATGAAGGACACTGTGATAATATTCATATACCTATGCACAAAATCTCATTATCATCCAAACGGAAGTCTTCAAAAATTTTTGATGTCAAGGCAGCTTGATTTAAAATGTGCTCCCTTACAGCTCGCGCAAATGCATGTCCTTCCAACGCTTTTTCAGCAGATTTTTCTGCATAAATCGACCTGAAAGCTTCTTTTAACCCTCTTCCCTTCATTATGAATCCGATTGCACCTAAGAAGGACATAAGCATGTGAAATCCACCTAGTCTAACAGTTATTGAACATATATTATATGGATCTTGTTTCGCATCTACGCGTGACAAAATATCACGAGCTTTCCAATAAAGAGGTTGGTCGAAGGTAACAAAGCACCGAGCTTGTGAGTGGCTCCTACATTTCTGTGCTGCTTCGACAAGAACAGTATAAATCGTTCTGTAATCGCTGGGAGGATTATTCACAAATGGTAGGGGTATTATTTTTGTAGTGGAAAAAACATCATTTTCGTGGCATATTTCTTGAAACCCACTCCACCCTACAGTATCGCCAGGTTTTCTTTTTTTTTCATGTAGGGTCACCATCAAATTTTTCAAGGATTTCCTTCAAAGAAAATTGTGAGTCGTCAGAATTTTGCAGTATATAAGTAATTACATGCTGTAAAACTCCTGACATAGTCTCACTTACAGAACGACCAACGATGTTTGTAGGCCGAATTTTATAAAAATTATTAAAACACGACCTGTGATACCGAGCATTGTTATCTTTTAAATTTGTCACATTTTGCAGACACAGTTTTAAGCGCTTGTTAAAATCTGTTTCGGGCCGAGATTGTAACTCTTTTAGAAAAGATTCTTTCACATTACTGTTAACTACAGAAACAGGCCTTTTATGCGTATCCTTTTGGGCATCACACTCGCAAATGAAACATAAAGTAATAAAATTGAACTGTCGGGCTTCCTTGCTGAGTCGTCTTGTTTCTGCTAAGGTATTTTTAACTTGTTCTTTTGCAGCCTTGATACTTCTCTCCCTTATATAATCGGCATAGCGGGGGCCTCGGTAGTCTAGAGTTAAGGCGCCTGACTACTATCCCCAGAGGTCCCGGGTTCGAATCCCGGCGGCGCCACGGTCCTTCGCCTTTCCCACCTAACTTTCCTTCTTTCTTCTTCCCTCTTTACATTCCTCTGTTATAGCCTTCCCTAGTCCTTCCCCGCTCCACCAAGCGCATGCCATCGGTTGTTTGATGAGATTCAACTCGTTTCAGGAGGCATAACACTCCAGCGAGTTGTTCTCGACGCCCCGATGTCAGAGTCGCGAAATGGTTGTGAGTAGGTGGAATAAATTATCGCGGCTAGGTTGTGACAGTTACTTCCTTCTCTTCTCTCTATCTTCCGGCTAGAGCTGCTGTTCGACATTCACTCTATACGAAAAATAGATTGTCGACAGTACAAAGGGACTTTCCCTAAGCCTCTAGTCTGTCACATAAAAAAAAACTCTTTTTCCGGCATCCTGTATAACATTGGCTAGCATTTCGGGCGTTGTAGCACCTATTTCTGTTCGTTTGTTATCTTTTAGTTAGTCAATGGCCTTTGGCTTGCTTTACTTTTGCAAGAAGTACATCGTAGTGGCTGCGGTGTGGCCGTCTTATTGAAAATAGGCTCCTCAGACCTCTTTCACGCGTTTCGGACACACAAAGAACACCAACATCCAACGATTGCGTGAGCTGACGAGGGTTTCTCAAACTTTGAAGAAAAATGGTCCGATGATGGTTTTTGAGCACAATCCGTCCCAGATGGGACTGGCGCTTGATTTTTTTGCGCCCGGTGCAGTATGCCGTATGTATGAATTGATCCCATATTTTTTACAATAAACAGGCACAGTTTTCACCATTGAACGATTGTTTTCAATATAAATCGCCAAAATTTCAGCGCGTTTTTTCTATATGATTAGACTTATGGCTAAAATGGTACTGAACGACGTTTCAGAATCGTGAACACTTTTCGAAACCGGCTTAAAAAGTTTAGAGTTATTCTATGTTGAAATACCGAAGGTCTAGATGGTGATGAAATGTGTAACAAAAAAGGCCCAGTAAAATTTAAATAGAAATTATAAAATGAGTCAAAACGTCGACCCTTTGATACAACCACGAAAGCTGTACAGGATGTTTTGGCCCAAAATAAAATTGCCACTGATTGGGTCGGTACCTACATTAGAAAGCAGATGGATTTTAGAGTTTTGTTTGCTCAGCTCAAAGGACTTTGACTTCGTCGGATTCAAGAGAAAATATCTTCAAGGAATGGTTGGGCCACTATGCAAAGGAAGACGATTCCGGAGACTACTATGACCAGTTTTCGAATGGCGGTTGTTAAGAGAATCAGACTCGGTGTGATCCTGTGGGCAGTAATTCTGATCCGTACTGTACTGTATATAGAATATATATACAGGTCTATGGGATGCGACAGATATGGCGTAGACCATTACGTCCAGAGTTTAGTAGGGATTCCGAACTCATGACATCGAGTTGCAATCGGATCGATCAGGAAGAGGTTGCGAAAATCCAAGACCACTTCGAGAGACCAAGACTTATTGACTTATAAGCTACCGTTTTATGGTTCTATTCAATAGTATCGCAAATGCACTTAAAGCCTCTCAAGCGATATTTCAGTACATTGAAGAATGTGTAACTAATGAAAATAGAAAGTCCAGTATTGCAAAGGCACGAATGCGAAAAATCATGGTAAAAGTGAATGATTAGTTGGAAAATTACTAACATTGCGCCCGAAGTGCGACGAAAGATATTCCAAGGATTCAATACAATTTAGAACGTTTTAAAAACTTGATAAAAACTTTGGGATGATCTTATAAGACCGGAGCAACCCCAAAGCTACTTATTTGAATGAACTGCTTATGTTTGGTCCTGTATTTTACAAAATATGGGTTTTATTGTTTTTGCGTTAACATTTAAAACAAAAACCGAAATTACTAACTATATTTAAAATAAAATCCCTTAAATTTAAAAATCCATAAAATCATCGTTAGGCTCTTGTAAAAATCTTCAATTAATTACAAAATAAGAACTGGAGATTTTATTCAAGCACTAGGAAATGGGTTTTATGTTAAAAGTAATTACGAGCGAATTTATCAAGAGGGAAAAGTATGAAATAGGGGAGTCTTAATTCCCTCATCAACAAGAACATAGTAAAACGCAAGAAAGAAAACGTCTCCAGGTACACCATCACATTTTTAATTTAGTACCAGCACCCCAACCATCCCTGATGAATGTGCTTAGAGGTATTTGTATATACACCAACAAAAATAGGTTCTCGTATATAACATTTCACGAGGCAATGACACCCACATAAGCGTACACAAAAAAAGACAAGAGGAAGATTCAAGGATAGTATCAAGGATGCCCGGGCGTGTTGGGAGGACAGTTCCAATTCCAGGCAACAACCAACACACTTATTCAACGCTAGGGAAGAAGTATCCTAAAAGGAAAAAACTTCACGAAATTTTGCACGAAAAACCATAGCATGAGGGCAAACGATATAGCATGAGGGATTACATGGTGATTTATATGGGATTCCGAAGAAATATGGCGAGAGTGTGTCGGCAATTTTTATTGGGCATTTTAAAAAGGAAGTAAGACGTTTCTAAGACTTTGGAGAAGAAATATTTATTATTACATTATCTGCTCCTTTCGCTTCCCTTATCTCGCCCCAACCAACAGGATACCAGACGATATTTCACGGGAAGAGAAGTAGAACCTTCTCGGTCGAAAATTGTGAAAAGAGCAAGCCATACAGAAACGACGATGCGAAATTAAATAAATGCGTCCAACTGAATAAAAAAGTGTGACAAAATGAATGATTGTCTGTGAAAATTCGCTGCTAAGTAGATAGAATGCATCCTCCTTGGTGAATACCATTCAGACTTGGGCAGTCCGGGCACGAATGCAACTTAAGGAACTGGCCGGCAATTTGCATATTTTAAAATGTCACTTGTCACCTCGTCTGTCAAAATCAAATCACTTTAAACAACCAGCAATGGAACTGCAGCAGCATATTTAATTTGTTGTCATCGCAGCTCATCAGCATAAGCTGCAATTTATGCAACGCTAGGCGCATGCTCTATGATGGTGCAAAGTGTGCAAAAAGTGCATAGCTGCGCAGCCCTCGCAAATAATACTGTTGGTCGGACCCAATGGCTAAATTAAGAGTTGTTAGGATGCATTGCGCATGTCTGTGCGAAAAATTGCAGCCGCTTTGTATGCAGATCGGGTAGGGACGTGATCAGTGGGACAGCCGCCAATCGTTCTCCCTTTTATAAATGCTTGCGTTGTGAACCTCTTCAATATTCAATTACTTGATTAATCATAACTTAAGGTCTCCTCCTTCGGTGTGCATCAGGTTCGTACTTAAGTGCGGAACATGTGTTCTGATTTAAAATTGCGCGATTATCAGTAGATTGCGATCGACACCGTTTAACTATGGCCTGAAAGTTGCATTGAATGCAGAAGGCCCTCCAGACTTTCCGGTTGCTGAATACTCAGGTGGGATATCTGATAATGCGGGCACGGATCTCGATTTTATGAAGAATTGTGGAAGGAGGCGGTTTGTTTGTATGAAATGTTTACTTAAAGATGTTTTTTAAATAAGAGAAATTTAGGTATCAAATTTTGAATGGGTGGTTAGAGACTCAGTGTTTTTGAAAGAATGTTTGTGTAATTGTTGTGTAATTGACTCTAGAAAGCGTCGCTCATGTCAAGAATAATTAGGACTAACATTTTTTGTGCGCTCAGTGGAAGAGGACATCTGCATTTTTTCTCAACAGAATTAGTTAAAGTCGTTAAGTATATAGCCCGCATCTTCCTCAGCGATCTAACCATGCCCATAATACTAGTTTTTACATCACTTAGCTTGTAATACCCAGGCTGATCGTTATAATATGGGCTATCAGCGATTACAATATGAAATTTTTATCTGCACACATAAACCTCAGCTGAAATCGATCTTAATCAAGATCGAGATGGTAAGAGTTGGCTCACTCTATGGTCACCAAGATAATTGTCCATTTTCTTCGTTCTTTACAAATTTTCAAAGTTCCAATTTTGCTCCTTTTAGTCTGGAAAAAAGTTGACCGTAATGTGCTTTGTTTGGGCTACTCCATGCGTCTTTTATTGATACGTGCCTGTAGCGAGCTGCATTTGTAAAAGTAGAAGTTTTACTCAGGCGTACTGAGTTTCGAGTTCCGTGAAGGCGTTTTGACGTAGTGCGTACCTAATTCAACTAAGAACGGGTGAGTTTAATTTTGACTCGGGCACGTTGGCTCTTTGAATCCCAACGTTTATTAAAGTTATAATAGAGTAAACCAAGTCTCTAATCTGTTCTCTTTCAAGTTCAGTTGAAAAATTTTAGTTTATTGTTTTTTTTAATTTGGTCTTGTTGGTCTCTCACACTTTCTTTAGGTTTAACTTTATTGAACATAATGTATATTTTATTCATTTAAACTCTTACCGAAAACTAATCCACTATGTAACATTTGCTTATACGAATTATCATCTAAAAGTTTAACAAAACTCTTCCTAGCCTGTATTTTATATTATGTATTTATATTTTCTTTAAAACGGCTTTTTAGTTTATTTTCATACAAGTCGAACTGTCAACTGGTGAAATTTTCCTACTTAACCTCAGTCGACTGGGTTTTTATAACCATTCTCCTTGGCTA
>CATLJY010000815.1:0-66073 GCA_949987705.1 Thereva unica
GGTGAGAGAATTTACCCCTGGGGAACTCCGGCCGAAATGACATGTGGGTTGGATTCGACGCCGTCCAATACTACCTTGATTGAACGGCCTGAAAGAAAGCTCTTAATCCAGTTCCTTAGAACTAAGTGTATACCAATAGCTTGGAGTTTATTCAACAGAACTGGGTGCCATACTCTGTCAAAAGCCTTTGATATATATAGAGCAACCAGACCAGACTCGCCAAAGCTGTGAATGCTTTGGTTGATACACTCGGTTAAACACACAAGCAGATCGCCAGTAGACCGTTTAGGTCTGAAGCCGTATTGCCTGTCGTGTATAATTTGGTCGGATTCTAGATATTTCATCAGCACCTGGGGTCCACAGTCAGTGAAGACAACGATGAAACGATAGATGTGCAAAGAAGAATAAACGCCGCAAACAGAACATACTTCTCACTACTGCCAGTGATGAAATCCAGAGACATCCACAGAAAAACAAAAATAAGAATCTACAGTAGCTACGTATGGGTATGAAGAATGGGGTATCTCCCAAAAAACCGCGGAAATTAAGGATATATTTGAGAGGAAGGTTCTCCGAAGGTTATACGACCCAATCAATGAAGACAGAAGCTTGGTTGATATTTCTGATAAAATGACAGTTGAAAGTTCTTCGTTGGTGTAGGAACATATACAAGGCCCTTAGTGTATAAAATTTTAAAATAGGATTTAGTAAAATCGGAAGGAATCGCTTAAAATTACAAAATCGAAAACTACTCCTCAATATGTACATTATGTAAATTCGGTATTGCTAACCAAACCTAACATTTTGTTCTTAGATTGAAACTTAGTAAACCCCAGCGAATTTCAAGTAATAAATCCTTAGTTAAAACTTTTAATAAGATTCACCATAAAAAAGTTTTATTAACTCAAGTTTAATAGGTATTATCTTTCCCAAAACACATTAACTTCAAATCCACCTACGGCACTCTTTCCAAATGTGTTTCCGGAAACAAAGTACCATCAAAGTTACCATTTAACAGAACCCTATAAGCAAAGGTGATTAATCTAAGTCATGTCATTCAGTTTTGAGTATGTCTGTACGACTGCTAGGTACACGCTAATTAATGCACCAATGCTAGTCATACCTCGCGGCTTGTTGTAAGACATGCAATACACCCAACGACATACATACATACACATACATAAGATCATAATTTCTAGTTAATGCAGCATAATAATCATCAAACAATGATTTTGATTATTAATACAAAATCGAATGCACACCTACAGCTGTACGCTTGCATTAAAGTGCATCTCGATTTTGGTTCATCATTAAAGTGATTAAATTGATGCAGTAAATGCATGCCCTGCCAGCACACGTCTGGATTAAGTAACATTAATTATTCAGTACAGGTGTTGTAAATCAGCTCTATAAGACAGAATTATGTGGTATTTAAACGATACAAAAAAACTGCCTATTGTCCTTACAATTGATCCTTGTAATTGTTTCGCCACAACTCCCAATCAAGTAGATAAATTGTATGCTTTTGCAATTATTATCAACAAAAACAAAAGCTTGGAAAATTTTAATTTTAATTTCGGTGAAATAGTGCATCCCGCATTCGATTAAATATTACAGGTATGAGAGGAATTCATACGCCAGGCTGAGCATTAAAACCGATTACATATAAATTGTGGGGGAAACATTGAAATTGTAAGTTTTAAATTGTCATTTAAACATTTTTGTGTGTTTTCTATAGAATATGATGAAATTGTAAATTAAAGATAATTATGTAGAAAATTAATTATTAATTTTTTTCTGATCCATAAAATAACCACTTTTTAAAACTGATTAATTTTAATGTTAAATATTTATGGTAAATTTATGAAAGCGGACAAGTTTTTTGCATGTTTCTGGGTTGTGGTTTCGTGTCATGTTGAATTTTGAGATTGGTGGGTAGATATACCTGATTATTATGTAAGCATATTATTGCCGCCCTGTAACGTTACATTGTGGGGGAGTTTCTGCATTTCATTTTAAATACATTGATACCCTAAGGGGAGGGAAGGTATATAAGCCACCTAATTATTTTTCTTGACTAATTATTACTAGTAAGTCTGACTGAGTAGGAGAAGTGGACAAACGAAGGAGCATTCTGCTGGTTGAAATCGAACCACGGACCTTTGGAATGGCATTGAATACTTAGGATATCTTTTAGGTTAGGTTAGGTTGAAATGGCTGCTCCCCAACTAGGGAGCTTCAGCCTATTTCAAGCCATTTAGAGCTTTTAATCAAGCGACAGAGGTCAGGAACACCAGTGTTTTGCAGCTCACTCAATCCATCAAGGAAAGGTGAACCGAGGATTGTCCCTCTTTTTCTCGCCAAGGTCGAATATGTACAGAGGAGATTGGAGACAGTTTCTACCTCATTTTCCTTATCACAACTTCTGCATAAGTTGTTGTGGGGAAGTCCTAATCTTTCGGCATGCGGCCCGGTGACCGGTCAATACTTTCACTACAAAGCTTACCTCTTTTTTGTTCAACTGAACAAGACTCTTTGCGTCCAAAGTGGGCCACATTATGTGAAGAATGCGACACACTGTTGCAGTGGTACATATCAGCCCGGCAGGAAATAAGCTGCATTTTCTCACAGCTAGTTTACATCTCGACATCTCGAACAAGGAAAGGAAATTTCGAACCAAAGTATCTTACGAAAACTCAACCCATTTTTGGAGGATTTTACGGTTTCAAATATCAAACTACTGAAAGTAGGCGGGCGATTAAATCTAGCGGACGCACCAGTGGATTATCGGTTTCCGATTTTATTACCACGAAGGAATGATTTCGTACAATCTTATATAAGATACTTACATCACAAAAACTTCCACGCTGGGCCACAAGCGCTGCTGGGGATTATCCATCAAAAATTTTGGTTGTAAACGCTCGCGGATGCGTGAGAAAGATAGTTCGCAACTGTATTCATTGCATCAGGTATCGGCCTCGACTAACGCAACAAATAATGGGCTCCTTACCTAAGGCCAAGGTCAACGTGTTGTAATAGCATAATGGCGCGATAAAATAGTGGGCGCCACTTATGCGAGGTATTACCCCCTTAGCCATAAGCCCGGAAAAGCATGACCAAGGAGCCAATATCAGACATAAGAAAAGAAACAAAATTCCGGAACTCCTACGCCGGCCACACGGAGTTATCTAGCTCGCCGGAGGGGTCGTGGGGTGTGTGGCCGGGCCTTACCGCGGTTGGTTCACCACTTACCTGTGCCTGGGCAATTTTGAATTCCACCTCCATCATTCTTCAGGCATAGCCTGAGCCGTGTCACTGTAGTGCGGTCCCTTGCCAGCTCATAGTATGGATAACCACCAGCTGACAAGGAAAGGCACTACCTAAGACTCCTGAAAAGAAACGCCATCCGCCCCAACCATTCCACAACAAAATTTAACACATGACCATTCTATTATTTATAATCATTTAATAATCCGAATAATCATCAAACAAACAATACAAGGAATACTTATCAACCACGACAATAGTTAACTGTCCTTGTCAAATATTAGCATTAAATGATCACATTCAATTCAATCTATGTTACATTATTTTATTTTTAGGTACATATGTATGAAGCTCACGATAACAATAAAGCGCGCAGTAATGGCCAATACTCCTCGCTTTGTACAAACGATAACCCCGATATGGAGTTTAGTTTCACAAAAAAACAAACTACCTGAAAACAACAATAAGAAAAAAATATCTCCAATGAGGAGCCAACAAATGTATCCACAAATATAAATAAAATGTTATATGAACCGATTTAAATAAAATGCTGTAATTCTAACTACACTTAAAATTATTAACTAATAATCAATTAAAGTACATTCAAGCATACATAAAGATGTTAACTGTGGGGTGGGTATGTTTGTTTCTTTTTCTCCCCTATAGGTTAAGGTTAAGCCCAGCACCGGTCAAGCAATCTCTTCTGTCCGCAGGGATATCCTCTCGTGCAAAGTTACCACTCACACCCGAACACTTTTAGCAAAGATGGTGGGGGTTTCGGGAATTTAAGCGGGATTTCTTAGATTCCCCTTCTGATGGAACCCCTTACCGCACATTGGGCACTGAAACGCTTCACAGTCGCAGGTGTCTTACGTCGTAATATTAAATTTGTTACACGATTGAATGACTCCTTACAAATCTCACTAACAGATGGTCGTTCAATTGAATGCATCGCTCGATGTGGTCGCAATGCTGATATCTGAAACAACGCCTTGCCGCCTTCGTTACAAACAAAATTTCTTACCTTCGAATGCTTGAAAAATGTCACATCCATGCCTAATGATGTTGAAAATTTCTAGCGCATATACCGCATTACCAGATGTTTGTTGTTGTTCCCTTCCGCCCTTAGTCCAATCAATTAGACAGACCATAACTATCCGTCACTTGCAAAGGGCTCACCAGGCACAGAGTTTCACCACCAGATCTGCCACCAGGTAACTCATTGATAGTACACTGTCGTCAAATACCTCGATGATCAATAATGAAATGTGGCCGCAATGAATGTGCCTCTTCTTCCTAATATATTCCGTACTCCTTCGATATTCTGAGGGTATTATCGATTAATAGTGGGATATTTACCGTTCCTTCACCGCCAACATCGCGCGGTGTCTGAGTCCAAGCCAAGTGACCAAAAATGTGAATCCACACGGCAGCCAATCACTTCCGTGTTGATATTATGCAATTCTTGTACTCTCTTGAAACAAAGCAACGATCTCAGTTGAACAGATGGGAAATACAACGTATAACAGAATAGCACCAAATAGTCTCCTTCGAAATTTGCCGCTAGATGTGCAATGACCGCCTTGCTACATATATGATGACAGTCCTTTTTGGCTGGACGCCGCGAATCGCCAGTAAATGAGAAGCAGGATTCTTTGTCGCTGGTTTCTCGACCCCTTCGGTTGGTTCTTGGCAGATTTCTTTGTAGTTTCTGGATTCCAATTAGGCTGGGAGCTAACACGGTAGCCGCCCCTATTTATTCCGTCATGCAAAAAAAACTGAATATTCGAAACGGACTGCAAAACTTTCCCTACCGACTGCTAAAAACTGACTCTCCTGACTGACTCCCAAATTTTTCTTTCCTATTTTTGTTTTATTTTCCCCCGCCTACTTTTTGGTTTCGAACAACTTCTGAATTTCATTCTCGACAGTGATTTTTAGTCAAGTAGTTAATCATTTATTCAGTGAATAAAAACCGACCGTTACAGTGTCGTTACCATTCACTCATAGTGGAGTAGATTTTTGTGGACCCATCATGACTACACATCGCATACGAGGCAAGGCACCGTATAAGTCCTACGTAGCTATTTTCGTTTGCTTCGTCACTCGAGCTCTTCATATTGAGGTGGTGTCCGACCTCACTTCCGAGACATTCATATCTGCACTTAAAAGGTTCACCAGCCGAAGAAATCTATGCCAGCATCTTTATTGTGATAACGCTACTAATTTTGTGGGCGCTCGTCGATTGCTGGAGGAGTTCAAAAAGGCCTTCAATCAGGAGATCAACCAGAAGCGGATCGCGTGTTGGTGCAGTAATAACGGCATTGAGTTCCATCATATCCCTCCACGAGCGCCCCACTTTGGTGGACTGTGGGAGGCAGCGGTCAAGTCTGCTAAGGGGCACCTCTATCGCACTCTGCAACACGCCCTGTTGATGTTTGAAGAATTGACAACCGTAATGACCCAGATTGAAGGATACCTAAATTCAAGACCCATCACTCCACTCTCCACAGATCCTAACGATTATCAGGCTTTAACCCCCTCTCATCATTTCCTTACACAGGCCCCCCTTGAGTCTGTTCTTGAACCTTTTTTCGATATAAATAAACTTGCATATCTTCGTAGGTGGCAACGAGTCTCGGCGTTGCATCCACATTTCTGGAGACGTTGGTCAAAGGAATACCTGCACCAGCTTCAACAAAGGGGCAAATGGCGTACCAAGAAGACAACCTCCAAGTCGGGACCTTAGTTCTAGTACATCAAGACGACATTCCAACATACAAATGGAAGTTAGCTCGCGGGGTGCATACATTCCCGGGGACCGACGGCTGTATAAGGGTGGTGGAATTAAAGACGCCTCAGGAAATGCTCCAGCGGCCGGTGCACAAGTTGGCACCACTCAGGATTAAAGATTGGAACTTTCACGATCGTTCCAACGGGGGCGGTATGTTCCGTCCACTACAATTAATAAATTGAATTTCTAATCAAATTTGCTCAATTCCTTAATTTTAAGAAATGAAGATATTGTGAAGTCTAATGTAAAACCCATTGAACTCTGGATCACGAATTGGAAAACAGCTTTCTTTAGTACAAGAACTTCCTGGTCCAGAGTTCAACGGGTCGAAGAGTTTTTACTGCAAGTACTTGGGCAGTGACTCTCTAATCTCAGTAGTGTGAACAAGGATAAGAAAAATAAATGCAATTTATAACGTGGCTGCACGAGTTTCAATTAAAAAGTTCCATAACCGATAGCAGAACGGGTGTGGAAAAGCCCACACCTAAATCAGGTGGCTTATGGCATTCCCATCTGGGTTAAGTGAGGTGTCCTTTTGACTTCGGCTCCTTCGTCTATCAAGCTCATCTGCCCTGGAGTTTCCCCTAATTCCCCTGTGACTAGGAAGCCAACACAGAGTCGGGATAACACCACCTGTCAAGAGATCTTAGGCCGAAATCATGGTACCGAAACCTTTCTCCAAGGTCCACATAGGTGTAGTGTCCGCGGCGGTGCCGAAGCTCCTAAAAAAGGATGAGTCACCATAAGAATATAGAGTCCATCAAGAAACTTTTGTCCTGGCGTCCGTGCAGGCTGGCATTTGCTCAGCATGTATGTCCAAAGGAAGAAGATGCAATAAGAAACCCAGTGCTTTGAACCCTTTCCAGTATCTGATGATAGTACGTAACCTTCTGTAATGCAGTCCACCAAACCAATATGAATAAGTATAGGTCTGATTACGGCTGTATATAACCAGTGGACGATGCGGAGTCTAAAGCTCCAATTCACTCCGATCGTTCTTCGGCATAAAAAGATAGCTGTTTTAGCCTTATTAGCTCTTTCTAAAGGTATCGGCCTCTACGTTAGTTTCCGATCCAGTACAGGACCCAGAAATTCCATCGCATCCTATTTAAGTTGCAGTGTTCCATTGCCGAGTCTTAGAGAAGGAAATTTGGGAAGTCTATGCTTCCTTGTAAAGAGCACTACTTCAGACTTAGCTGAGTTATCGCCTAGAGTCTTTGTAGTAGCCCAATGAGCAAGAGTGTCCAATGATCGTTCCATTATATCTATTATTCTTAGGATGTACTTGTCGGTCACCATCAGCACAATATCATCGGCATAGGCCACCGTGATGCTACAACACTTCGTTATCAACACTTGTTATATTCCAAAGGAGCGGCGATAAGACACCACCCTGCGGTGTGCTTCTTACAAACCATCTGACTTCTTCCGCAAGCCCCACGCCAGACATTATGAACCTGCAGTTCAGCAGCTGATCAATTAAGGACCTCGAGCATCCGCCAACACTTAGATGCTGGAGTTCCCCGGTGACCACAGAAGATTCAACACGGCTGAGACCACCTTCAATATCTAAGAAAGCTGCCAATGTTAACTAAAAAGCCTGAGCACATATTGACGTTAAAATGAATGGCTTTGATACTATCCAGTTTTCTACACAATTGAGCAGGTCTCGGGCAAGATTTCCAAGACTTATTTTGTTACCCTGTTAACGAATGATACGTTAAGCTCCCGTGTTGCACAGCACGAGATTATTTTGGAGTAAAAGATCAAAAAGCAACTCACCTCTTACATTTGTGTCTGAGCTGCCCCAAACGGAGTTTGGAGCATTTGCATCACATCCAATTATGAGACTGGCTCAACAACAATTAGTCGCTTCCTTTACCGCATCAAAGAGAATGGAGTTGTCATGCTCTAGAAAGACATCATTGACAATATGAGTGCAGTCCCCAGTCCCATCCAAAGAAAATCAAACCCAAAACCTCGTCATCAACTACAGCTACATTTGGCGTCTTCATTGACTCTTTGAACCAAAGCAGAAATATTAGAAAAGACTAAATTGCTTGGCTCACCCTGACAGCCTTCATCTCCCCTTTCGTCCGCTTTATATACATATATAATAATAAATGAAACAATTCGGCTATGGAACAGCCTCCCACAGTCGATATTTCCGAACTCGCACAATATTGGTCATAGTTCATTTTTATATAGGTTGAGATTGGCAGATCTGGGTCATCAAAAATTGCATACGATTCTCTTCTCAGGACTGATGTTTTCCTTATCACCCATTCTAGAACGAGGCTGAAAAAAATTCGAGCCAGAGGATTTTTCCTTGTCTGTTACTGTAATTTGGATCTTTACTTTCGACAGTGACCCAAAACAAGCATGGAGTCAGAAATGAGCACGAGGTTACTATGCTTTGTCAAAATCTTAAAATCTAAGCTTCTAATCATACCATACAAACTGCAGATGCATGAGAGTATAGTTTCACATATGGAATCACTTCTTGAAGGAGAGCTCAGAGTATATGCATGTAGATGTCGTCAGAAAAATATTGCTCAATAGATTCGGTCTCGCACGCATGTACAAAGAAGATGCTACTCTACTCGAAGAGTCTTCTGCAATATAGAGTGTGAAATGATATGGCAAAGTAGAACAAGCCTTAACAGAAGATGGAGTATACCAGGATGCCCAAAGCATAAGTATGCCAAACTCTAAGACCGGCACGTAATAAGGAACGGTGGAATGAGCAGTTTTAAAAGGACAATTTCAAATTTCAGTTTGTAGAGACAAATTTTTCACTGACGAAAGCAGCTTTGAAATTTTAAGTGGCAAAAAAAGCTGGTCCATGACTCCATTTCACATTTGTGAAATCATTTAAACATAAAAAAACGAATATGATTTCATTTTTAAAAATTCCAATTTCTAGCTTCAAATCAACTACAAAACTAAAAATGTTGAGAACTACGAGTACATTTTTTCCCTAGAACAGGCACTTCAATGTACAAAATGTTTGCAACAATTGTTATATTAAAAAAAAATTATTCGTTTATATAAAGTTTACACACTCCTTGAAATAATTCCACACTCCAATGAATCAAACTGTAGTTATTCTCTGGCAATATGACGAATACCCCATGACGATTCAGCTCAATACTTAAGAGGCTGCACTTGTAAATACAAGGTTCTGCATTGGCAATGGCACGAATACATTAGCATATGGAGTGGAGCGCTATTATGTATAGTTTCAATAATCTCGCCAAAGTGCCCCTCAACTCAAGTATTGATTGAGTACCCTACTGGGGGATTTTGATTTCAATTCGGAGGTGATGTAAAGTTTTGTTGGTCCTAGCAGTGACTATAATTTAATCGCTTCGATCGATACAAATTGTTGTTGAAGTTTCAGTTTTTTTTTGTGAAATAAAATGTGATACCCCAGCTACAATAGAGATTGGTGAGATTTGTTTAGAACATACGAGTATAACTTTCCAGAATGGAAATTGTCGCTCAAATAAGCGAAAAAACTTATTTTGGATCGCTTCAAAATCTCTGAAAAAAAAAAAAAAACAAAAATTATATTTCAAAATAATTCACTCATTAAGATAAGATTTGGTATAAATCTAGTACCACGTAAATCTATCCAAAATTCAACTGGAAGTCAACTATTCTAGAGGAGAGAGTCAAACAAGCCTGTATAAGTTTCTACGACGTTTCAAGCCAAAGATGATCCTGTGGATGTACACAGCCGTGGTAAGAGCAATTTTCACGTACGGTTCGCTGTTGTGATGGACCGCGCTGATCAGTACCTATAATATCATAAAGTTGGGAAGAGCTCTTAGAAAGGGAACAATACAGACAACAGCAGAGAACACGCTACACGAATGCCCTTGATGTTCTTTGCGCCTACTCCCTTCCTACCACCACATCAAAAACCTAGCCAGAGACGCATTGGAAGAGACCAGATGCGCATTGGAATTTTGATAGATTGCCAAGCCTTTATAACAGCTCTAGTTTCAGTGATAATAGGCTCTAAGCTAATGCAGTGATGCAGAGCCGGGTTAGATCGGCTTGGTGGAAAGCATAACGTGACTCCCGAGAAAGCCGACTACGTAGCCAAGCACGGAGTGTCTCCCCGGAGCTCGGCGATCGATATTGTTGGCACCCCAATAGGTGGAGTTAAAAACGCCATTCTTGAATACCAACGAAAAGTGGAGATCACTCTAGGCCTGTAAATATCTCTAGAACGACTTTGCTGAGTTACAACAAAGAAAGAACCATCCAAACAGAATCCGACGAGATACTGCCAGGCATTGTAATCCTCTCCTAGATAAAACATCTTTTCACTTTCAAAATTAAAACAAAAATATAAATTACTTTCCTCAAAGTGGAAAAATATGTTTACTGCATTCTGTAACAAAAAAGGGTGTATATGTTTCATCCTTACTTAATTAAGTCCTCCGACTGACTTAATTTGAACCTTGCATAAATTTACCACCACCCATAATAAATCTTCCAAGACCTTTTAAGACTTTTTCTAGCTTCTGTTAGACTCGAATTAATTAATGCAGTTCGCGTCAAAGAATTCATTTTTTTCTTTTAAATTTCATAAAATGGATTAGAGTTAATTAAAAATTTAATTTTGCGAGAGATGTAATGTCTTTGAGCTTCTGTATTATTAATACTGCAGTTTCGATTGATTTTTGTATGTGAAAGACCAGAGATCAGAGGTTAGGCTATTTTTACTGTTGATGATTCTATCAAGAAAGAAGTATTGAACAGCGTGCTTTAACCAGAAAGATAGTCGAGAGATGAATGAAAGAACTACCAACGACAACATGTGGTTTAACTTCACCCGCTCATATATAATATAACTATGACAGAATACTAAAGGCTCTCAATGTCGGGAGAGTGCGATGCGAGATCTTATACGAGCCTTTTCCAATACTCGTACTGAGTTTCCATGCAGGGTTTACCCTGAGTTTACTCAGATTAAGCGCTTTTGGAAACAGGGGTTGAGTACAGTTTTGTTAACTCCAAGGAAACTCGACGAAACCAGTTCGGTTAAGCTGGATTTTGCATATGTGTGTTCTTAAGTACCTTTTGCTGAACATATACCAAAGGCGACGCAATGTAAAACTAATTACCTGTCACTTTAACGCAGAACCGTTTGCAGAGTTTGCATGAGAGTTCAACCTGAATTGAAGCCGAGTTATACTACAGGGAAACAGACACAGTTAAAAGTTGTCGTTATAGATTTTCAAATCTTCTCAATTCAATGAAAATTGATAGGTTGATCTTGGTTCACTCACAGAACTAAAAACGGCACACTGGCAAAGGTACAAAACCATAACTCAACTCTACTCTCAGCTCGGTAATAGAAAAAGCATAGAGTGGCTTGGCTCATGGAAACACAGTGTCGGTCTCGTTCGTAACTCGCGTTTCCACTGGCGTTGGAACGGGGGGGGGTTTGGGGACGAATCCCCCTCGAAATGCCTTTTGTATGAAGAAAATTCAACTTATAATTATAATATCATTTTGTAATTTTGGTGGTACATTCAGCGCGAAGCAAATACCCTAGAAATATCACCTGATAGTTGTTAAAGTCTGATTTATTTTAATTATCAGCAGAAATATAGAGCTTGTGCTACGAAGGCCGATCGCAAGTGGCTCATAAATAGTGGACAAAGTCAGGGAGGAATTCGCACAATACAGATCTTTGATTTCATGCTAACTTTCCCGATCCTAGAATTGAAAAGTGCACTTTCTGATCCGTTCAAATTTTTTGATTAATTTCATTTCAAGACTCACAAATTATTTGAAATCTTTTCAAAGCTACCTGCAGCCCTCGTGAGTAATGAAGGATCATTATTCATTGCTTTTCCAGGTATTCCGCAGATAGTCCTAAAGTTCGACGAAATTTTTACGTAGGCGCGTTTCAACAGGAAGCGCCTACTGCTGATATTCCTTACAATAGTAAAATATCTGCGACTTCATAACTATTCGTATAATTTATTCGACTGTGCATATCAAATCATTAAGCCACAGTCAGTCTATCATCGAGTAAGTAGTGTAAAACTGGTCTTGGACAATCTTAAATGGAGGTCGAACTTGGTACCGTCCATCGATGTATCTTGTGACATTGTTGGCGACGTGGGGTTCGCACTGTGCACTTTCTTTGGTCCATTTTGGTCTAGATGGAAGTTCCTCCAATTCTGAAAACCTCCTCAATCGCGGTCGGGGATTATTTGTGCAAAGAATGTTTCTAGTCTTGGATCTCCTTGTGCCGTTGGAATTGTTTGTCAAGAAATGATCCATTCAAGCACCAGGTGGGTCCAATCCCTGATAAAGTATTCGCTATGTGGTTATTGGTTTGCGATTTTGGTGATAACAAGCGCCTGTGTTTGAATGATCTTGGCTGGTTGACCTTGTGTTTTCATCTGCAGTATGACCCTATTGGTCATCTTACCGGGTTATGGTCCGAAGTACTAATACCTCGCCGTGTATGGACTCCCGTTTGAGTCGCAAGTTCTGGACCACTGACTCACAAATGAGGATTGTGATCCAGGATCTGGTAGTCTTTTCGTCAATATATTTCAGCCCATCGTCCAACGCATCCGTATTCATCGATGCTTTAATCTTTAATCACACCTTTTCTCCGAAAGCCGCTAACTGCCTGAATATTGGAGCTAACTTAGGCTAGCAACGAAAGAAGCTTTTCAAATTTAAGGCGTTTAAAGGATTGGCAAAGTATTGAAGACAGCAGCTGCTCCTTTGAGTATTCACAGGGAAATCGACGTAACGGCTCAAAAAGTAATCAACAAATTTGCTGAAAAACGTAGAAACATAGAACTGTGACTTTTACACAAGAATTGCTCTGGAACCATTGATCATGTATGTCAATAGCTAATAAACTGAATTCCTTTAAAACATAACATAACTGGCTTTTTCCCTATTAAAACATAACTAAAAGTTATATCAATTTTGAACGATAATATTTAAAGCTCAGGACTCGACTTATAACTATTTAACCCCCCCCCCCCCCTGAAAATATTTCTTGCTACGCCACTGCGGGTTTCAATGTAGAATTGTGCCAGTGCAAGCCGTGATAAGTACAGTGGCTCAACATTGAATACCTCTCACATTTTTTACCCGATCTCGACAATACATACCGAACGAACGCACTGATTGTAGCACTTTACATTGAAAACAATCGTTCAATTGTAAAAACTTTGCAGTAGTTTTGATGACGGACGAATCTCATTTTACATTCATCAATATACAAAACTGTCGAATTTGGGGAACATAGACGTCACGCGTCATTCACGAAACACCACTGCACGACGAGAAAGTCACTGTTTGGACCAGAGTGTAATCAAAAACTATCATTAGACCATTTTTATTTAAATTTCGAGAAACTGTCGACGGTGCACTTGGGGCATGTTGAATGTCCGAAAATGCGTGAAAAAAGTCGGACGAACTTGGTTGGAAATAAATGGTAATGAATATCCTAAATAAATATTGCCCATTTTTCAAAATTGCCTAAAAATGTCAATGTTATTCAATGAAGAAATACCGAAAGTCTATATGGCGTACCCCATATTTTCAAAAACCTTTGAAGGCGATTTTCTCAAACCACACATTTTGCACTTTATTAGTGTAGACAGGGGCGGTGCTTTCAGTAGTCCAAATAGTGCACTTGCACCGGGCGCAATTGGACTATTCAGTACCTCTATCTCCGAACTCATGCGGATCCCACGGGCGCAAGAAGGAAATTTTAACCCGAAAAGATTTTACTCAAAAAGGGAAGGAACAGACCTTCGTATTCGAGAACCAAAAGTTAACTTTCAGAAAAATTACGTAAGTGAAAGAAAATTCGCTTATTCTCACTTTCTCACACAAAGAAACAAAATTACTTCGATGCCTCTGTGTACTGCTGTTTACTGTGATTGATATAAACGCTTTTAAATTTTGGTCCAAGATTTAGGTAAATGAACGAAATGAAGAGGTTTTCCTTTGTACTTCACTAAATTTGAGAAATGGACAACTGATGGGGCGCATATGGCACACTGCATCGGGCGCAAAAAAACCAAGTTCCGACCCTGACTGTAGATTTCATCTCTCTGCGTGAAAATTTCAATTTTTCGAAATTCTTTTGTCTCGCATTATTTCATCGTGTTGAATGGTAGTGCATTGCGGCATTTAAAAGCTTGCTATGGAAAAGGGTTTTACAACGCCTGAGAGACTTGTATCGTTTTCGCATCGCACTCTTGCAACAATGTATATCAGCCATTATTTCTGCAATCGCACAGGAGACGATTTCAACGATTATTGAGCTAACAGACCATGACTTAAGAAAACGCTTTGAAGAGTGAAGACGGATGGGAGAAGTAGAAAAAGCGAAAGACCCTGTTGCTAAGTGTATTAAAACCACGGACCTCTGGAGTGCTAGTCCGGTTCCTTAATCGATAGGTACTCCAAAAGCGAAACTCTCTTTAACAGAGGTTTCGATGTTCAGATCCCCTCCACAGAAGAATGGGACATCCTCAACCCCCATAAGGACTATGACGTACTTGTATACCCAGATGGCTCCAAACCAGAGTCGGATGTACACTGAAGATTTCTCCACTTGCCAAACATCAAAAAATACTACCGCTTGGTTAATTCTGTCAGTGTTTTTCAGGCGAAAAGGATGACGATTTTCAAATTCTAAATTAATACTAACGACCCCAATGCCAGGAGCCAGATCAATACTGTTATCGCATAGTCAAGGTACGAGGCATGGTCTGTATAACGTTCAAGCTAGTCGAAATGAGTTTTCCTTCTTAGGTCTCGAATGTTTTCATAATAGACTTATACACGTTAATATTTCTGTAGCTAAGTTTACTTCCACTATTATTGATATTTTCTTTATCAGAAGCATTTCAATTATCTGCTAGTACTGCGCATCCATTATGGCTATAGAAAACAAACCCAGACATCAACACGAAAACAAATCCATACTACAAAAGCAAAACATTTTCAATCTTACATATTCCGGAACTTTACGTGCTTTTACTTCGAAACTTTTTAATTAATAAACACCCCCCTCCGCATACACAGGACTTGTAAAAAAATGAAAAACGAAAAACTTTTTAAAACAACCTTCCTGCCCGGAATCCAAAGGACCTGGACTCCATTGCTTCATGTACAGCCAGATAATAGAAAAGCAACAGTTTTGAGATTTCCATTCAATATTCCATAAAGCCATTTACACAAAATTTTCATTTTATCCAATAGCAGAGGGAAGCGAAAGGATACCTTTAACAATGCAATAAAATACCGGCTCTCCGCTTTTAGCCTAACCTTAGGTTAATGGGGAGGTTCGGTTTGGGTGGGGACATATGTATGGGTTTAGAGAATGGCAGGGATACATACACAATTATACATATCCCCCCCCCCCACCACGATGTGCTCATCCCTGATAGGTCTAGCCTGATCAAGGATGCGCTCCTTCAATAGAGGACACTGAAGGAAAACATTTCTTAGTTCCGAGGAAGTAAAAATAAATGAAAGAACAAACTTTGAAGTTCTTCTCTCTATGAACTTCTTCCTGGGCTTCATTCGATTTTCTCTGATTGCAATTTTCGTCGTACAGGAAAAGACTTTTTCGATTCAGTTATACGAGGATGTGATATAGTTGCAGCTATACGTATACATATGTATATGTATGTATATAGTTTTGGGGTCGGTATGTGGTTTGCAATTTATACCAATTGGTGAGTCTGTTTGCTCTGTAGTTGGTTTGTTTTCCATTTTGAGTAAATTGAAAAATGACTTAGGAAACAAGCAACGAAGGGATATCACTTCTATTGGCGCTACGTACTAGTACATAGGAAGTAATGTAATATTATTTTCGCTGGTCCGATAGTATTTGCTTTAATTAAAGTATTGCGCCCGAAATGGGCACAGTTTCTTTTATTATGGTCGAAGAGATTCTGAATGAAAGCTGGCGACTCGAATGTAATAATGATGGGTATCAAGCGATGCAGCAATGTTATAGAATACAGGCATGCGAACAGTAATATGAAAAAAACTCGTAGAAGAGAAGAAACAAATCTGACAAACAGAAATAAGAAGCCTGGGAGAAGAATTACGTATGTGAAGTGAACTAGAACAGTACAAACAACGAAGGCCATACCAGAAACAAGACTACTTTATAATACTACATGGGCAACGATGGCTGCCGATCAGAAGGTCATCTTTAGTGACTCTAATAAATTGCCAAATAGTAAACTTACCATATGTATATTCTACGTGGTCTACCAAGCTGAGAAGAAATTGGGAGTGTATTCAAGCAAAAAAACAACAAGACAACAGCTGCGGACAATACCCCTACGGAGTTGGTCAACATCGGAAATCCTACATTACACCAAACGAGTTTTGAAGTTGTTGTACTATTATGGGAGCAGCACGGAGCTCTTGGTCTGGAAAAAAGGATTTCGAATTAAGAAGGAAATACCACATTTTGCAGCAGTCCTAGTGAAACGTTGTTGAGTACCGCTTATAAAGTAGTCCCTTATTTTGAAAAGGAGGATAGCCCCATTGCAGGCAAATCAACAACTGATTTTCACTAAGCGGCGGAAAGAGTATAATGGACTCCTGCAAAGGGAGGATTTAGCCCGTCGTCATTTAAAGCTGGCGTTAGAGGAAGTGATACGAGAGTCGGTCACAGTCCTCCATAAGTTTGTCCGAATACTGGGTTAGGCAAACAAAATAGAAATCGTTGGAAGAGTATCATGAGCAGCTGTATATGACATTTCCACCCAGATTGAGGGCATGACTAGAAAACTGGATACAATGAGATCAATCAAAGCAAAATGAAGTACCTACATAGCGACTCCATCTGCAACACGATCTAACATAGATCCTACAATTGAAGAACAGTAAAGAGTAGCCCTAATAATTAGGGTTTTTATCTCCAAACAGGGCAACAGACCCCCGGAGCTGCCTAAATCGTGCAAACCTATCAGCTTAACCTCTTTTCTTTTGAAAACGATGGAAAGGCTGCTAGACGTTCATAATAGGTGCAAGCTGGAGCTCTCCCTTCCTTTGCATAGCTCCCATTTCGTTTACTCGACTATGAGCTACTCGATTTGATCAGCAAAATCGAAAAGGTTTCCTCGCTAAAGAAAATACTTTATGTGCGTTCCTTGACATCGAAAGTGTTTTCCATAACACTGGCTATGATTCTATTTCTAGAGCACTGGCTCTCAGAAACCTGGATTCTCACAAGATTGAGTGGATAAATGCCATGCCATGGTCGTGACATTTCTTCAACCTAGGTTTCTTCATCATTAATGTTAAAGCTACTAAGGGCTGCCCTCAAGGTGGAGTCTTATCTCCGTTAGTCTTGACATTAGTTGTGGATAAACTTTTGGCCAAACTATCCAATTTATTTGACCAAAGTTTGACTTAAGCATTACAGAGGTCAAAGGAGGAACAGCCCTCCGAGAAGTTCAAAGATGGTGTACCACGGAGGGTCTGCTAATCAAGCCAAATAAGGCAGGCGTGGTACCTTTCTTCTAAGTGGACCTAGGTCCTATCTGCATGCCGGGTCCTAAAGTTGAGTACTCAGACTAACTGAAATATTTGGGAGTAAAATTAGAAAAGAGACTGAACTGGAACGCTCAACTAGATTACGCCATCAGTAAAGCCACAAATGATGTACTGAATGTACAATACGATCGTTAAACCTGTGGTCACTTATTTTGGTGGCCCAAAACTAAACAGACCCTCAAGTGCAGGAAACTGCAATAGCTTGCTTGCCTCTCCATTACCGGAGCTATACGAACCTGACCCCATTACATTTCTTCATATTTAAATCCGCTGCCATCAGTGAATTGAGACTTCAGATCCCATCCAACCGGCCCTATACGGTCAACGGACACATAGATATCCTTAACAATATCCCAAACATTTCCATTTGCCGCGTATCCGACCATATGGGTGGTGAGCTGCGGCTCCAAAGGAAATTCAGGCGAATATCGGGGATCGTTTTGAATGGCAAGAACTTATTCTTCCTGGGGATCGAAAACATCCCCACTGGTTTACCGACAATTCAAAGATGAAACATGGTACAGGGGCTGGTGTCGCAGGACGCAACTCCAAGGTCTCGATTGCAATGCGTAGTGGACCTCTGCTTTCCAGACTGAAATACATGTTATTTAGACCTGCGCTAGGCTCAACCTTGAGAAAGGTTTGAAAGGCTTTTCTGACAGCCAAGCTGCCATTACGGTACTCTCAACGTGAAAATTGTCTTCCAAAATAGCTGCTAAAAGCTAAAAGATGCCACTCAACTTTTACCTGGTGGTACTCTTTTCTATGTGTTCCTCACTTTTTTATTTCTCTACAGAAATATCCCGTTCATTATTTCTTCTGCCATTGCTCATAGCTCAACAGTTTTCTGTTCTATCCAGCAAAGTTAGCCGATGTTTGATACTGAATTATCGCGCACATCTGCTAGTTACGGGATCCATATGATGGTAATGCTATCTTTCATTCTTTTCTATCCACCTTTTGCAATAGTCTTTCCTTTCCAAGCGCGTGTGTGGCTTTACCAAAGCGGTCCCCCAACTAAGTACTAACCACGTCCAATGCTGCTTGTCCTCGATGTGGAAAGAGAACCGGCCTATTGAGTATGTACCCGTTTTCTTTGTTCTATAAAATTTCTGAAAACTCCAATACTGCTCTCTTGAGAGCATATTTGGCAGCGCTCAAAATTAGCTTCCCTGAGCAGTGCTCCCAATTTCTCTCGGTGGGGCTTTCTTCTCACAAGAATTGCTAAAACTGCTGAGTGAACAAAAATATCTTCCACCTTCTTTAACATAAAGAAATCTTCTACTACTCCAGTCAAAACAGAGTGATTTTAATATAATATAAGGAAAACTTAATTATATACTCGCGAAACGGCTACGTTGTCACCAATGGTTATCCCAAATTATCAAGGGGTCATTTAGCATAAGAAAAATATCACGCTGCATGTTGTGAACTTTCTGAAGGATCCGCGAATTATGAATTCTTAAAACTGCAAGAGAACATCAAAGTGTTCAAAAGAAAGTGCTGCAAGGAAATACTGCATTGGAAAACAGAAAGAATGTCTTATTGGTGAGTGATAATGTCAGTCCTTATGGGGCAAATACGAAACGCGACAGAATAATATCTGAATTTATGATTTCTATGATGGAGGACTATACGTCATCGTCGTCGATGTTCTTCTGAGAAGAACTTGTCGTATTTGGCATATTTTATTATTTTATTTTTGCAATCTGAGTGCAATTTCATCAGTTCTTAAATAAATTAGCAAAATTTTTGAGCATAGTAGAAATTTTATGATAAAACTACGAATGAGGATTACTTTCATAGACTTTACAGCCCTTACCGTAAAAAAGGGACAGCAAAGGCCTGCGATACGTCTCTGTATCTAGGCACGTGTAAATATTCCTCTTCCTTAAAAAAGATCCCCTTAAATTCAATGTTCTGTACTCCTTTCAGCTTAGCCACATGACAAACGAAGGAGAACCTATGCGTTTTAATAAAGACATTTTTTGTTAGCTTCGGGATCCTACTAAAAAGGACAAAAAAGGACTCTAAAAATTCCTAATTAGCAAATTTTTTTAATATATCTCCTAAAACGAACAAAAGCGATATTTTCATCGCCCAAAATCCTATCCACAATCCCATACAATAAAGGACGAATATCAAGAATGCTTTGAATGCCTCTCCTCCTTTTTTTCCGAAATTAATATTGTTTTGGGATTTCGATCCGAGCTTGAACCGAACAGGGGCAAAAAATAAGTAAACAAATAACAAAAAAGGCAAATTCAATTTTTGAGGCCTAACTGCCAAACTTGATTTAAATGTCGCGTAACAGGGCAAAAGTTAAGGGAAAACTTTTCAACTTTTGATTGTTATTTCCCTGGAGTTTTGTTCCAGGGTCTTAGTGATTTCTCCGATATGAATTCCAGCAGCTGAAGTGGGCTTAAGGACTTTTTCTTAATCTGGTTCAGTAACTTTTCTATTTATCAAAAAAAAAAAAAATCACAAAAAATCCAACACAAAAAAAGGAAAAATGTCGAAGTGAACCAAATGATGTAATACACGCAGGACCCAGGTGCCGGGAACTACGTGAAAGTCATTATTTTTCCTGTTGGGAAAGTTAATGTTGCTGACTTATACTTTCTTCATTTATTGTAGGTGTGGAAAATGTTTATTTAAGTGTCATTAAGGATGCATATTGTTAATGAAGGACTTTCAACAATTTTACACTATTTTTTTGGGAGTTTCTGTGGGGGAGCGTTTGGTGAGTTTAAAATCAGGAGTTTGGGATTAACACATTTTGGTTGTTCAGTGTTATTGTTAGATTCTCTGGGATGATTGAAGAAAGACCGAAAGTAATAGTAAGAGCTGCTTTTAAACATTGGATTTAAAACAAGCCCTATGGTATTTTTCGAAAGATTTAAATGGAATTGTAATTCTACAGAAAAACTAGCGTGTTATGTAAAAAGGTCTTCCATTTGTCAGGTTAATTTTCAGTTAGTTACTAATGGAATCAAAGTAAGGGAAAATGAGGAAATCCTGTGTAGTATAGCTACTTAGGTCTCGGATATGGATGTCGTCTTGGGATGTGAATGAGCGCCATCTATGACAAATTTTCTGTGTCTGCGATGGGCTTTCAACTTTGGGTGGCTGGTTTGTGTCTTGGGTGAACTTTCACGCTGAATCTTTGATGATTTGGGGGCGGAATTTGATAATACCATAATAAGAATTAAATTTGATTTATGCGGGATTCGGTGGGATGGATTTGGTCTGGGTTTTGCAAGAGGCCGGCGTCGGGTTTATGATCGATCGACGGACTGCCAGCAGCGTTATCGCATTCCAACCGATATCCCAGCATTTCGCGGTTATAACCTTCGATGGAAAAATTAATCGACATCGACATTTACCGCAAACGCTGATCCCTCTGGTTATTCTTTTTGGATGGGAAACCTGTGGTGGTATTACGTAAGTTGTTTCAATCGATTTCTTCATAAAAAAATTCAAATTTTTTATATGGAGAGGTGGATTGAAACAACTTACGTAATACCACCCCAAGACTTACAAACTCGAGGTCTTCCAAAGATGCTTGAGGCAGATTCTCGGTGTTTCATGCCACGATCGCCTTCCACACGAGACAGCTAGACAAAGATGCGATCAACGCATAAACAAGTATCTAAACTGAGTAAGCTGACATAGCTCTTCTTTAGATATTTATTATATATAATAATTCCTAACCAAATTGAGATTAAATAATTTCAAACAGGGAACAAGCAGTTTCAAATTGACGAAGATGCTAAGCAGTATGGGAGAAATGAATTATTCTTGAGTAGTACAGCTAAGTCGCCATCAGAACTTGTCTTGTCTGTCTCGGTTGTGGTCTCGAGTGTGGATGTGAACTCGGGATATGAGTGAGTGGCATCTGTGGGAGCTTCACTGTGTCTGAAGTGAGGTTTTAAGCTTGGGTTGTTGGTTTGCGTCTTGGATAAGCTTTTACACCGGTGCACTTGGATGAATTGGGGAAATTTTGTATAGGTTCTAGTTCTTGATAGGGTTCTGTATTGGTTTTGATGGTTGCACAATTATAGCGAGGTTGATTTTTCGTTTGATAGTCAAAAGTAGAAGTCCTAAAAAAAAGAAATATTATAGCACTTTCGATAAAAATATATCATGAGCTTTAATTTTGATATTGTCTATTTGTCATGAAAAAGAGTACAAGATTATGATTAGATCAGTTTCGCCTTCCGCCATCCTCTACAGCAGTCTTAATTTATTTCGTAATCTCTGTTAATCTTCAAAAAAGCGTAATACTAGGCAGTGCACAATTACTAAATATGGCGGATTTGCTGTGCCACGTGAAGCTTGCACTGCGATAGTTAAAAGTGCTGCCAGTTTCAAGTATCTGAAGCTTAATCTATGAGTTCGAATTTTTAGTAGTCCAATATTTTAAATCCCTCTGAAAAACTATTTAAGGTAAAAAAGTATAATTCTCTCAAATCCTTCATTACCCGATATTTTACAAAGCTTTTAAAAGGCATATTACAATGAAAACGTTTTCAAAATTTATATTCACTCAAAAATAATAAAAGTATTTGCAATAATATTTCCATTCGATTCTGAATTATTTTCATACATATTGACCACAAACATTGAAATTGTTAATTCGTTCAGATTTTTACTTAATCCGGATTTCATATTGCCCACTTTCGGCCTGCGGCTTACATAAATCGAGATTGGTCCTTTCGCATTTTATCTCCATGATTGTTTTTTCTTTTGAATTCGAGAATTTATTCATTCGTAATATTGTGACAGATTAATGCGAAGTTTCATGCTCTTCATTGCGTGCAGAGAGCTCGAGTATTGGTACAAAGAAGGAAATCCCTTAAGTAGGTAGGCTTCGGTATTTACATGTCGTGTAATCCATATGAGGAAGTTAAAGAACACGTAAATAAATGGCTACTAATAAATGGAATTTTTAAACTAACACATTGAGTTGGGACTAGGGAATCCAATCCCGCAAACGCGGGATCCCGCGGGATCCCTATTTTTGCGGGATCAGTAATGCGGGACTAGACATGCGGGATCCGCGGGATTGGCGTGATTTTGGGCAGTAGAATCACCTCTTATAAGAACCAGGACTTAGTAGTGAAATATTTTAAAGTAGGATAGATTTAGGCCCTTTCGAACACGAGTCGACTGATTTGCAATTCTAGTTGCACACGCAACTGTTTCGTTATCTTGCCTGTGTACCGAAGTGGGAATCCATACACGGGTCGACAGAAACGTTACCGATTTGAAACTAGGGTGAACCGCTCACGCGCGACTTTTCTTGCCGGTCAGAAGTGATTCCAGTTTCGTGGTTGCACTTCACTTAACGGAGGGCCCTAAGCCTCAATTATACTGGAAGCAATTGAACTCAACGGACACCGGATTGAAATGTTAAAATGAGTTTCAATACAGAGAAATTGTTGTGTTTATACTGGACGCAACAGAATGGAACAGACCGGATTAAAGTTTCAAAAATTTGGAACTAAAAATTTTAAGCTTAAGTCCAAAATTTGGCAAAACATTGTCGAAAAATTAGGAAGTAGTTACAAATGACATTAGCATTCGTTCGATTTCGTTAGTATAACCAGCAAAGCTCTGTTGCGTTGACTCGCCGTTCCGTTGCATCCAGTGTAATGGCACAGTTACATAGCAGCGTTGCGTTGCGAAGCTTAGCTGAGCATGACTTTTCACAGCCTATTCACATAACAGCTTAGCGTTGCGTTAATTGACAGACAAAGTTCCGTCAAGTGCTGTAAAGTGTCAACCAAATTGGTAGAGTTTGTTTTATAAAAAAAAAGTGGAATTTTGTTAAATTGCCAACTGAGGTTATGTCTCGCGTAAAAGTTGAACCATGTTCAACTCATGCGTTGCGTTGCGTCCAATTTAATTATATAGTTTTAATTTTGGCAGCAACTACTCAATGCTGCAATGTAACAGGGCCTTAAATGAGACTTTAAACTCCACAAAATATTTAAATTCGTTAATAGAAGATATCTGCCTACTAAGCAATACAACAATAACACAAAATAACCTAAGTATATTTATGTAGGTGTATCCGAACGAAACCAATTACTGGGTTTCCATGCAGAGTTCACCCTTAACTCAGAGTAAGCGCCCATAGAAACGCGAGTTGAGTAAAGTTTCGTTAAATCCAAGAAAACTCCACGAAACACGTTGGATTAAGCCGGGTTTTGCATGTGGGTTTGTTTAAGTGCGTTTACTGAACACATACCAACGGAGACATGACGTAAAATTACTTATCTATCACTTCAACCTAGAACCGTCCTGGAGTTGAATTGAGGGAAACCGCTTTCTGTAAACTCAAGGAATACTCTACCCCGGTTCATGAAAACACAGTAAATGTTAAGTTACTCTTCGACTAGGACAGGGGACTCCCCACGGGCGAGCGTGCGGGGATTACTCTCGCGGCTAATTGTATTATATGCCACACGAACTACTGAGTCAGTCAAACTAAGTATTTAGGCCATTTCTAAACTACATTGGAATTGATTCAGATTCCGATTTCTTACATAGGTAGCATAAACTCGTCCACGGTACTCGTGAGTAAAAATAATAATCGTCCTTCCTTAGCCTGGACCAGGCACGGCCAGCATCGAAACGGGTGCATAGCACCCGCAACAAGCACCGTATTACTGAGTAAACATTCTACTTTCCAAATACAGCCCGCTATTGGTACGAACGGAATAGTCTTAACGAAGCACGATACGCTTGTAATTTTTTATACTAAAGGGAGCACAATTGAGGCTTTAAAAAACAAAGAGCGCCATTAATCATATTCAGTAGGGTGGTTCTCGTTCGATTGCGCAGGTCAAGCAGCATTGCAATTGGTTAGTACTTAGTTGGGGACCGCTTGGTAAAACGACACTCGCGGTTGGAATAGTCGATTATGTAATAAAATCAGTGCGCAGCAGTAATTTCTATCTAAGGCGGCTCTTGCCATGCCCACCACCATGATCACTGCATCAGTCGTTTACCTTGTCTTCCTGAAGCCGGATTGCTTGTCTGACACCTGGTCAAACCTGACTTGTTTCTGAATGAATGGTTGACATCTTGAAAAAGAGCGCCCCGACAGAAAAACTTCGGATGTGTAAATTCACCTTTAGACTTGTTCGGCTTTGAAAAGAGCACGAGTTTCTACTATTTCTATCACGCTGAGAAAACTTACTCACAGAATTCAACGAATTTGTTCGGCGCTACCATAATTTAGCCACATTGTTCGATATGCCACCCATACCAGGGGCCTTTTTGGTGGCTATCATTTTTGCGGCCTCCAGAATCTTTTCTGCGGCTAACACATCAACCTCTTCGGGGTTTACTTGCGAGGTAGGTTAAACGTCCGTTGGAAAGATGGCGTAGGTTTGGATGATTAGAGCTGTAATTGGAATCGGTCGAAGGACCGAATCTCGGTTGTAGCATGGGGTGAATGAGTAAGTTCTTTTTTCCTTCTTTGGTGAGCTATTGGGTCCAAATGTACCACGGCCATATCATTTGACCTATCATAGATCACTTCCTGTAGGTCATATTTGTAGGCCAAACCGCTTAAAAATCCTCAGAAGTCTGCCTAGTAGCTTGTCGGATAGGACAATCCTTTCTATAGTGCTCCAACAAATTCTTAGCCGCGTTAAGAGACAGCAGTCAAACTACCAAGTGTCCTGCCATTCTTTCTACCGCCACTCCAGGCACGGATTTCCAGTATTCGGTGTATCGTCTAGGTCCGATCAGCAAAGGCCCTCTTTATCGGACTTGTTGACGCCCAATAGCTTCCTTACCCATGAATGCTAAACCAGAGCTCTATCTAGCCAAGAGATCTGCCTTTTAATTGGTCCATACAAAGGCCACATGCATGGTAGGAAAGGGAGGATCCATCCTGACAGAACGTCGGAGTAAAGAGAGCTACAGAGGTGTTTTGTCATAAATTTTTATCAATTTAAATTTCCAAGATTTCCCCGAAATTTCCGGTCTTATTACGCCAAGGCATAAAGCACAAAGTCGTTCAAAACGGATTTTTGCGGCATTTCCTCCGAAGACGTCTGCGTTGTACATGAGAAATCACAAGCTGAAGCATTTGAACATTTAAATTCCAAGAAGAAACGTTTTACCTAATGCGAAGGACATTACCCCAGCGTTCATCCTTTCTCTCTAGGACACCGTATCACCACGAATCATTCTTTATCACTTGGAGGCCTGAGATAGCTCCGCAGTAAACAGTCCCAAGAAAGGCTCCTTTTTTTTATCTGCATCTCTTGAGCACAGCAGACAGTTGCCTTGAACCTTGAACCTTAAATAAATCTTTAATTTCCCGCCAATTCCTCTGTGCTGTCGTTTAATGTCTCTGTGTATGTGTGTGGGTGGGTGGGAAAAATTGAACGATACCAAACAGCCCTGGTGTCGTGCATGTGCTCGGGGCGTAATTTTTATTAAACCCTTATCAAAACCCAATAAACACACGCGCACGGAGCCAAGCATCAACAATATCCTGGCAATGATAATGTTCATAAAAATTTTATGCTGGCAAATGAATTTTAAAATTCTCTTAGTTGATCCTTTATTTGGTGCAAAAATAATATTTTTTACACAAAATTTAGCACGCGGAGAGTCCTTTTTTAGTGTTGTATAATTCCAGTACAGTTTCCAGGACTCGTAAAAATATTATTTACATCTGGCCCGTGAATTATCGGGAATTATCAAAGGATTCTTTTATTCGTTGTGCATTTTTAAAATAAATTCCCGGGAGCAATTAACTAATCCTTTTGAAAGTTTTATTGAAAGGCATAAAACGTCCTTAAATGACTCCTACTCCACCTTTTGGTAAACAGAAGTGGAAAATCGTAAAATTTTACAGCCGTGTCGTTACCGTATTTTCAGTTGGCGGATATCTTTACTAGAGAGTGTACACCCTGGGAGAGTGTACACCGGGGGTGGGGGTGGGGGAATTTATGTACTTCGATTCCCATGCTCGTAATATACTCCTCTGGCAGCTTTTTTGGCAAACAATAAAAAATGTCTTAAGTTTTAAGGCATGCCCGTAAAATAATTTCGCTTGTGATCTTGTATAAATTGGGAGAGCGGCAGAGAGTCCTTAAACAATGGTAGGAATGCCTTATCTAATTTCCTTTTAATTTAAGATCTTCGGATTAAATAAAACCATTTAAGGATACTTTGATGGTGCTGTTCATATTTTCGGACGGATAAGAGATTTTAGTTGTGGAAATTTTAAGACCATGTTGCCCCAGTTTATTGCGATGGCAGTAAAGTAGCTGATAATGTTTCTGTGTTTAATTTTAATCTAGTGAATTTAAGAGATTCCAACTTGCCAACCTCACAGCTCCGCAAGGACATGGCGCTTCGGAGCTTGTTGTTGTTAATTCTTTGTTTATTATGTATAAATTTTTTTTGTGCGGCTACGGTGGTGGTGGTTGGGGGTTGCTTTTAGTTTTTATTAAAATGCTGCGCTGATGGTTAGAAAATGAAACTTTTTCGCTTAAAAGCTGGGATGAAAAGATTTAAATGAATACTGAAATGGAAGCAACTTTGCTTGCTGAATTTTACATAATAAATAAGAACGCCACTTTATGGGAAACTTCATTATGCTACAGTTTTTGTACGACAAAAAGTTTATAATCAGGGGAATTTTGAAAAACATAGATATTGAGTATCAAATACACAAATTCACTTATAAATATTTTATGTTTGCGTTGCTTTATCCCAACTAATGACAACTTTATTTGCGAAACTTTTCTCAATTTTTTATTCATCACAATAAATTACAAAGATTTAATATTTTAAAAGCTTTTGTCGTGACAAACAATTTCTTTAAAGTAACCGCAGCTCTATTGTGATAATTTTGAAATATGAAAAGATATGCCTTATTACTGTGCTTGTTCCTGGTGTTTTTAAAGTTTTCTTTTTAATTTTCGTGTTATACGATTACCGACTATAAAGTTTTCAGTGTAAACGTAGAAAGAAGTAGTTTTTTGGTCAAATGTAGTTTCATCTTTTAACCTAGTCTCCTTTTAAATTAGAGCACTATGGCCTTACAACGGGCGAATACCGGCCGTGATTGACACAGAGTCCTTGGCCATGTGCCAAGCATCAGAAGGCCGTTTGCAAATACGCATCACACATTTCATGTATAAAAAGCTGACGACTGACGAGTTTGTTTCTCTCGTGAAACAGAAGTTTGGAATCAAATCCAAAGGCCGATTGGACGTTATGAAAATGTTATTCACTTGGCCTTTATATGCCCATGTGTACAGCTCAGTACTCGGCCATTTAAATATTTTGGTTAAGTTTGGCCGTCCTGGGGCGTATGTGTTTCCGTTAAACATGGTTAAAAACCCAACGGCCATCGTATCTCGCTTAACAGGTCAAGCGGCCGATGTTCGCCCGTTGTAAAGCCATTTTTAATTTTTACTCGGGCTCTAACCTATTTAACCAAATAGTAGTTGACCTCTTGCTCTATAAAACAAACGTTGACCTATGCGGGAATACCTATGCGTTCGAATAAAATATCTAAGTTTTGCTCGAACTTTAAACTTAGAAAACAGAAAAAGGTTACTGTGGATGAGATATTCTAAACTTTGGGGATGGTCAACCAATTCAATGTTATTTCGGCTGTGGTGAATGGTAAGTACGTTGTCTTGATGACTTTCTTCTTCTCTAAATGCTGTCGATTTTCCATAATTGCCTAGTGTTATTCCTAAACTTTTCGCAAGATAGTTTATGGACATAGTTCAATGACTAACATATGAAAGGAGCCCCCACCACCTTCCCGCCGATGGAACCGTCTTCGCCTTTTTCGGAGCAGGTTGGCAATTTATCGTCCATTATTTTTACTGTTTTTTCGGTTCAGGGCTGCGGTTATGGATTCAGAGTTTATCTGTAGTTACAAATAGATCCAAAAATCCATCTCGTTTCGTTGAAACTGCCACGACAGGGCAGTCGATCCAATGCGTTTTTAGTCCAAATTAAGCAATCGCGATACCCAATGCGCGAATAGCTTACGCATGTCTATAAATATGAAAAAAAAAACCAAGAGGAGGAGGAGGAGTAGCCCTTCATACTACCAGTCTGTCATGTCGTCCACGTCATGGTGCATTGTCTAGTAATAAACTTAGATTAAAGAATAGGTTGTCGAAGTAAGATTGCATGAACATTTTCGATGTTATCTGTGGTCCCAGCTCTACCCGTCCAGCAATTCAGGTAGTCATCTTGAAACGGGTACAAGTAATGAAAGAGAATACAGCTCCGTAAACAGTATCGAATTAAATTATGACACGATATTCGGTTTTTTCCACTTGTACAAAAATCTTAGCATCGACTGGCGCAGCAACAAATGAACATCCAACAACAAGTTGAAATTCTTGTATACGTGAAAAAAATCGACTACTCAACAAAGAAAGGGGGTGAAGTGTAACATATGACATCTTATTTGTTCACTCAAATTTGCCTTCGTTTGCCCGTGTGTACAGCTCAGTATTCTGGCATTTAAATCTGTTAGTCAAATTTGGCCGTCGTGGGCCGTTAAAAACGGTTAAAAACTCTACGGCCATCATATGCCCATTCAAAATCCAAGCGTTCGCCCGTTGAAAGGCCATCTTTTATTTTACTCGAGTTGTCCCGCTCTTTTCTAGTTCTATAAGCTCCCTACATTTAGCCCCCAGCTCACATTCATCAACGAACCAGTAATTCGAGCTCTTCGACTACCGGCGGAGACGAAGTCTGTTGATCCAAGACTGATTCCCGGATCCAATGAAATGTAATGTACTTTCGAAGTCTCATACCAGCAAGAAAGTGACCTAGGTTGAAGTTGACAGCTCTTTTCGTTCATACTGTGAAAGAATTAGAACAACTTAGGTTTTACTCGTTGCCATTAGGGTCCTCATGTAATGTTTGGGTGGCGATGTACTCTGTACATACATATATAGGCGTCTACCAACTTTGGACTTGAAAACTTCCAAGCTTATTTATGCATCATATCTGAAGTTCCCATTCAATTAATTGAAGAAACGATGGCAAAGAAGTGGGCGGACAGTAAGTTTTTCTAAAGAGGGAAGGAAAATTATCTGGGGGTCGTCCATAAATTACGTGAGGCGTTTAGGGGAGGGAGGGGGTCGAGCCGAATCTCACCAAATCTCACGTGGGGGAGAGGGGGGGTCTCGGCAAATATCACGTAATTTTTTTTGTTTTTAAGAAGCAGTGTAAAATGCCGAGAAAACTGGGTTAAATTAAGTCAAACATGTTTCTCCACTAAAGACCTCCATTCACTTACAGGCCGCCGGTAGGCAGTGGCCTGTTAGACGCGGTCGACCAGCACGACTAAAGGCCCTCATACACGGTCAAATTGGATGTACAACCATATTTTCATCAAACCCATAAGCCCAACGTATTTTGATCGGCCGACCGGCCCACAATCGATAGTTTTGGTTGTACATCCGCCTTTCGATGTACATCCAATTTGACCGTGTATGGGGGCCTTAAGCTTGACTCAGTCTAACTGAGGGATGATACTTCAGGTACCCGCCAGACAGGCCGTGGCATGCAGATGAAATCATGATTCTCTACAGACACACAGGGGAAAACGACTGCTTAACATAGCAGGTTATTAATTCAAGCGCAAAAATGTTCATGGTCTCAACGAAAGCTTCAAGGCGGCTCCAGCCTCACGTCGCGTCGTGAACACCCGCAAACAAGCGCAAACGCGAGTGTGGATGGTTTTCACGCTTAGCTCGCGCCTTGCTTTCTGTTACGAGTGGATACAGTGTGAATTCTTCCCCTCAATTCACGGCTCGAGAGTGAATAGAAGCTCAGATCTTCAGGCCCGAACTGACGATAAATCCGATTTTTGTCAGCTTTCTTGAGCTGTAGGCATTCTTGAACTTCAGGCAATACAGTTGGCGGCCGGTGATTGTATGGTAATACTTGGCCTCAAGGCTAAAACTTTCAGGCCACGGCCTGCCGGTGAACTGTGTGTAAATTGGGCCCTTAAGATGTGGGTAAGGTAGGACACACAAAAAAATTACTCGATTGTTTAGCCTCTAAAGGCTAGTCAAACGCGGGACTCGTCGAATGCTGCAGAGTACGAGCCAAGTAATACTGAACCGCGAAAAAGCCATTAGAATTTAGTGCTACAAGAAAGTACATGCCGAATTTTAGCGTAATGAAAGGTTGAGTGAGTGCTCACGTTTTGGTAGTTGTGTGTCCACCACAAGCAGAAAAGCGAGGAGGGCAAGCAGTTCGCATTATCAATTATCTCAAATAAAATCTTGTACCCAAACCCCCTCCCATTCACATAGATGAACTTTTTACACACCTTTCACTAGATTTCACTACGGTTACGTACACGGATTTTATACGCGAGGGCCTTTCCTGCAGTTCTACATTCAAACTCTGTGGCTACGACCGTAATGTTGTATTTTTAATGTAAATACTATGGATTTTATAAAATTTGAAAAATCTCACGTGAGACTAGGGGGGAGGGAGGGGGTCGGGACAAATCTCACGATATCTCACCAAGGGGGGAGGGGGGGTCGAAAAATCGCAAAACTCACCTCACGTAATTTATGGACGACCCCTGAAGTATAGTGGATTCGAATCGCAGACTTCTTAGATGGTAGGCGGGTGTCTTAGGATACTGAAGTAAGTGTGTGTGTTCTTAAATTGCAATTTTTGCAATACACCTTCCCCTGTTGTTTAGGTTTTGTTTCTGTCAAACTAGCTACAAAAAATAATTTTAAAATTAATCAGCGAATGAAAAATATTATTTGGGATGTCAACCATCATGAATTTATTCCTATAACTACTTCTTCAAAAGAATTTAGATAACAAAATGGTCTTAAACCAATTTATGTGAAGTGAACTTCAAATTCAATTTGAACCAAATTCTGAATCGACTGTTGATAAGTGAGTTCTAACTTCTATAGAAGAAGTAAGTTAAAAAGTGCAAACAAGTTCAACTCAAAAGGCGAAAATATACTTTGATCCTTGAATCTAATTTGTTTTTTTTTTTTCTTCACTTGGAAATTTAAATCAAAACATCATTTTCTTAAGTGAATTGCATTTGAATGTTTATTGCATCGTTAATTGATAAAGAGCTTTTCATGAAACGTTTTTTTTTTTTTTTTTTTTTTTTTTCATTTCGTATTTTCAACGAACTTAAGTATATACTCTTTTCGTAAACTTAGCAGCCTCACATTCTTGATACTATACTTCGTTGTCCCATTTAACAGTGGAAGCAAAAGTATTGCAATCAACAGATTTTATGTGGCATTGCACATGTTTTATCGATTGTCTCTATTTTACCATTGAGTTTGTTACCAGCAATCCCAACTGCTTCTTCAATTCGACGATGTCTCGTTCTATCGTTCTGAATGGGTTAGCAATATTTAGGAGCTACAACGAAATGTATTCTTCTACTCCCTTTAGGTTTGATTTGCCCTAGTATAGTATATCGTTGTTTCTTGAGATAATTCCCAATAGAACATGAATTTCTCGTCCGGACATTTTCTCCGGGATAGTTCTCATTTTGCAGAATCCAATCGTTGCTTCTGCTCCTCGTTGTCATTGTATCCCTCCCAAATATCCAGGGCATAGTTGGGAGCTCGACTGCATTATTAACGTTCAGATAAGCAAATTACAGTCCCCACCTATTCCGGAGCAGCAAAGGACAACCCCTGAAGTCTTTCAACCACCACCACTACTACCACCAGAAAGGCCCGGGTTAAGGCGCGTGATAAGAAATCCCTCCATTAGCGCTACCCAAAAGAATGAGAGGTGAGGACCCGGCTTACCGTGCTCCCAACAAATAAATATAATGGGATAAAACAGAAAACGTTTTGGGGAACAAATTGAAAAGCATTCCCACCGAAAACCGCAATATTCTGTGTATCCTTTGGATATCCCGATTCTGGCAACTGGCAATCAATAATCCTCGTCAGGGCTCGATCCTTTTTTATATGTTTTCGTGCCTCACGTCAGGAAAGTTTCGGTTTCCCATCAAGCGGTGGTCGTCGGTTTAAACTTTCGGTTAATAGGATCCGATTCCCGAAATTAATTTATTCCGGCACACTCGAGATTCTAATTATAGCAGCTTTAAGATTTTATCCGAATTTATTACGTTTTAATAGAAAACTAAAAAAGAAGAGATCCACTTTCTTCGGAACCATTTTTTGGGTGAGAGTTTTGCATAATTAGAGATTAATACCGGGTTCTGTACCTTAAGGAATTATTCTCAAATTCTTTTCACCTTATTTTTTTTGCGTTGCGGTGCCTTTCTTCTGGGTATTGCCTTTTTATGGATTATCCTTGATTAAATTTTATGAAAGATCCTTCAGGATTTTTCAAAGGTAATATAATATTTTAGAGTTCGGCGTTGCGTTGGCGGCGGCGGCAGTGGCAGCGTGTATAAGCTTACACATTGATTGTTTGTGGGTTCAGGTAAATTTATCAACTTGGATAAAGGATGCTGCCTTCAAAATTTACGCCTCTGTACATACATTTTCATAAATTAGATGTGAAGAGGGAAGGGATTTAAAATTGAAAAAAAAAAAAAAATATATATATATATATATAAGAGAGAGCAAAAATGCGCAAAATGGAATTTTTTTTTTTTGGCAGGGAATACGAATTTACTACGGAAATATCCATGGATTTTTTTTTATAGCCAAACGAAAACGTGCCTAATACTTTGGATAAAATTCAGTAAAAACCGAAAGTATCCTCGTAAGGAAGTAAGGATACTTCTGTCTTTTTTGTTTTTCGATTTTATTACTATTCATAGGATTTTTGCTGATGAATATTTATTTTTACTTTTTTACCTGCAGCATTTTGGATTAATATGACACCTTCCATACACCTTTTAGATTTAGCGTGTTTGTTCAAGGATTTAATAAAGGAAAATTTTAACAAATCCCAATTATCCTATATATTATTTTCTTTCTACAATTAAAGATACTAATAGATGCTAATTTAACTTCAGTTTAATTTATGTCCTGTCATATATAAACGAGATTAAAGACAAGCAATAATATCACACGTGCAAGCAATTTCTCGTAAAGAAATCATTTTTACATTCTCGGGATTTGCTTGTATGTATAAAATCCTATGTCAGTCTATCCTCACAAGCATAGAATTACAAAAGCTGAAATGACTGAGATAAAGAAGCTTATCATAATGAAAATGCTTTGGGGTAAATGCTCGTTTTTAAATATAATTTAACATGATGAAAAGTTAATTAAGATAATAATATTAATTTTGAAAAGAGAAATGAATTACACCTAACTCCTGTTTAAAGGCCCCCATACACGGTCAAATTGGCTGTACAACCAGATTTTCATCAAACCTATAAGCGCAATGTATTTTGATCGGCCGACCGGCCCACAATCGATAGTTTTGGTTGTACAACCGCACTTCGCTGTACAACCAATTGGACCGTGTATGGGGGCCTTTACACTAAATATGGGTTTCTCAGAAAAGCGTATAATTCGAAATCGTGGAATTTGGTAGTTGAAACCGTTTACATCTAATGTAATAATTTAGCATGACCCCAAACTCATGTTCGTTTTCAATTTAGCTTCATTTGTGACATATTCAAAACGACTCAAATTTCTCAAATTTGGCTATGACATACGGGTAGGGAATCCAATCCTGCATCAAAATCTCAATCCCGCAATCCCGCGGGATCGAGGTCAACAACTACAAAAAAATCATAGAATTTGTTCTAAAAGGTTATGTTGATGATTTCATGAAGTATTATATGAAATAAGAACGTAACAAACTACAGTCAAACAAGGCCAATTCTGAACTACTCAGGAATTTTCTTACATAGAAGCATAAATTTTAATTTCGAAAATGCCCTCCGTTAGGTACAGCACAGTTTATTCTCCCACCGATGTTAGAAAATTCCAGCGGAATCAATTCCAGCGTAGTTCATAAATGGCCTGAATACTTTGTTTGACTGACTCAGTTTGGCGTTTGAAATACAACACAATAAGCCGCGAAGGTAATCCCCTTATGCTCGCTACTGTGTTTCTATCTAGTGTTTACCCTGGGTTTTCTCAAATTAGGCGACCATGGAAACGGAGGTTGATTAAAGTTTCGTTAACCAATCCGGTTCAGTCGAGTTTTGCATATGTGTGCGATTGAGTATGCTTTACTGCACTAACGGTGACGCAATGTTATATTATTTATCGGTCACTTTCGCCCAGAGCCGTCATAGAAACAGCATCAAATTAACTTGACGGAAAAAGGTTTCTGTTTATTCAACGAAAACTCTACCTCCATTCATGGAAACACAGTAATTGTCGTGGGGATTCCATCAGTGGTAGGCGTAGGGTAACTTTACATTTATAGACTTAGGCTGCTTACACACCAAACTCGACATCGACACGACATTACAAAACGTCCATCGACAAAAAATTTTTTGTCGAATCTTCGTACACACCAAATTCGACACCTCGACACCATGCGACAACCAGAACCACTCGACACAACGGAAGTCACTGCATAAGTACTCGACGCGTCGAAAGTCGTCGTTCGACGTTTTTCCTCGTGTCGCCTTCAGTGGATATAAACTGATTTGAATGTGAAGCCCTTCGTCGGTAACGGTTTTTTTCCTTGTCGAGTTCTGTCGTGTCGTGCCGATGTCGAATTCAGTGTGAATACACTCGTTTAATAATAAGAATAAATGGGTGTCACAACAGAAAATCTTGTCGTGTCGTGTCGATGTCGAATTCAGTGTGAATAGACTCGCTTAATGATAAGAATAGATGTGTGTCGCGACAGAAAAATGTTGTCGAATTTCGTCGTGTCATGTCGATGTCGAGTTTGGTGTGTAAGCCTTACACTTAAGCAAACACATATGCAAAACCCGGATTAATCCGACGTGTTTCGTGGAGTTTTCCTGGATTTAACGAAACTTTACTCAACCCCCGTTTCCATGGGCCCTTACTCTGAGCTAACCCTGGGTTAACTTTGCATGGAAACTTGATCACTTTCGGATGCACGCACATAAATATACTTACGCGATTTTGTGTTATTACTTAGTAGGCAGATATCTTCTACTAACGAATTTAAATTTTGCGGAGTATATATAAGGCTCTCCCCTCACGAGTCGAATGATTTGCAATCCCAATTTCAAACTGGTTTCACAATAATCACGAGCACAACTAGCTTGCAATTAAAATGAAAACTTTCGCCACACACCAACAGAACTGGTTTTGGATCAATCGGTGTTAGTTTTTCTTTTTAGTCACGAGGTTTTGGCAAAATGTCAAGTGGTTCAGATGAAGAAGGCAAGAACAGTCGCACGCGAGCAGTTCAAACTAGTTTAAAATGGGTTTCGTTTCCGTCGACCCATGTATGGATTCCCACATCCGTACACAGGCAAGGTGAAGCGATCACTCGTGTTCGGAGGGCCTCAAGCTATTTGTATTAACTAATATTAGTTTGAAATATTGTTAGAATTTCTCTATTAAGCCCCGGTTCTTATAACAGGTGATTATACTGCCCAAATCCCGCGAATCCCGCGGATCCCGCATGTCTAGTCCCGCTTTACTGATCCCGCAAAAAAGGTGCGGGATTGGATTCCCTACATACGGGATACATGTAAAATTAACCTAGAGTCGCTTCATCAACCAGCGGCAACAAGCGGGCCTCATTTAATCCCTTGCTTTTTCGAATCTGGTATCAGGCCTAAAGGTATTGCGGTCATCACTTGGTCTATTGTACTATAATCTCTATACTTCGAATTTGTAGACCAGATTGTCTTTACAAGCTCAGCAATTTAATGGTTTACCTGTTGAAGGCAGGTTGTGTTATATAGAAAGACATACATAAGTCAATAGTATGGCGTGCGCCAAAACAATTGGGAATCTCAAAATCGCCTTTTTCATGGGCAGTGAGAGTCTCAAATCCCACCAGTACATTCGAAAAGAAAAGTGTGAGTACCAATTCACCCGCTCATTTATATTTCCAATCACAATTCAACGGTCTCACTTACATTCTTGTCAGGGTCAGATGCTTATGTGGGAGAGTGTTGTTGCCCGAAACAAATTTGAAAGGGAAATTACAATGCACATGTGCTTGTATTTTAACCATACACGAAATTTTAATGTGTTGGAATTGTCATTTCCCCGCCAATTTCCATGCATATTCGTTGTAGCGTGATTTTTTTCGATACTGTTCCATAGATATGATTTCAAGCATGCGTTAAGCTCATTTGCAGGCGATGATCGAAGTATAACAGGCAAAGTTGAGCGACTGCAAGTAGTGTTAGAGCGCCTCCCATCGGTTGGTTTTTCCTCGAAAATCTTGCAAAGCCCTGTCAAGCGCTTCATGTCGTTTTTTATCGGACATCGTGCAGTCGTGCCAAACCATAATTTTGCACTTTTTAAGGACTGTGGCAATACAGGAGTTTTTGCTGATGTAGGTGTTTCTATCTGGTTTAAATTCAATGGGATCCTGGGTGTTGAATGCACTGCAAGTCCACCATGGAGTAGTGTTGATGCCCCTAAGATGTCACTGCAAGTGCAGTCTCATTCTGCGCTCGAAGCGAACCCAAAATCAAATTGATTGGAAATGTTTTATCTGGACTGCATGGAGCATCCAGGAGCACTAAGGCCCCTCCATCCATGCTCTATTTCAACTCCTCCAAGCCTTTTTTCGCGACAAAAAGTAGCGTAGGTCCTCCTTCAAAGTCTAATTTATCTCTGTAACAAATAACAGTCAAATCGGTTCAGCGGTTTAGGCATGAAAGCGTAATCGAAAGAAAAGCAGACAGAGTTACTTTCGTATTTATAATATTAGTAAGGATAATCTTTTCTTCGATATCGCGTGACAGTAACTAAAGGACATGAAGGTCAGACTCTCTGCCTCTTTTATCCTTCATAGATGGTAAATTAGACAGACGTATCCCATAATCAATCAAACCAACATTCTGCCTTCTCATATGCTTTATTGCAATAATTCTCTTCCCGCCTTGCAAGAAAACACAAGAAAAACGGATTGGAGTTAGGCAAAAGAAGGCATGGGCCTACAGCATTCGATATATTTCATCAGAGCCCAAGTCAGATCACTTTTCACCAAACTGGTAGTGCCCCCATAGTCAGTTTTGGATGTATTCAGTAGAATAAATTGTCGCAACCTTTTCTGACAAGGTCATACACCTTCTCGTTGTATCGTAAACTCCGATAACGAGACTTGATTGAGATACCCACGGGCAGCCCAGAACTAATTTAGATAGGATACATTATCGATATGATTGCTTTGTTGTCAAAGATGATACAAATCTGTTAGTAAGCGTAGGAGTACTATGCTAAGGAGGCACCCATTAAGTAGAAGCCAGCACGCTTACCAGGCTGGCAGATCTACAGAAGCGGCACTTCACCAATTGGTGCGAGTAGCCGAGGGGGAACTGCATACGATGGCCGTAATTATGGACATCGAAGGCGCCTTCGACAAGATACAGTTCAACAAACTCAAAGACGCTCTGGTGAGGCGCGAAGTCAGCCCCATGATTGTAAGGTGGGTGGACAGCATGCTGAAAAACAGAGCGGTAAGGATTCAGATAGGAGACTCGCGGCTTCGAGGGAGGGTCAGCAAGGGATGCCCACAGGGCGGGGTTCTATCGCCCCTCCTGTGGAACATCACTGTGGACACTCTGCTCAGGCGGCTAGAGGTAATGGGCGTGCATACCGTTGGGTATGTAGATGATGTAGCGATTGTGGCACGTGGCAAGTTTATGAGCACTACGGCAGATATCATGAGGAATGCACTCCAAGTGGTTGAGCAGTGGTGTACGGAACAGGGCCTCACCATAAATGCCAATAAGACAGACGCGATAATCTTCACTAGGAAGATTAAAGATCTGGATTTTCAGCCCCTCATGCTTTTTGGATCGAGGATCAAGGTGTCTGGGATGGTCAAGTATCTGGGTGTATACTTGGACTCGCGACTAACCTGGAAATACCACGTTGAAGAGAAGATTAAGAAGGCGACAAGGGTGCTTCACCAGTGCAGAAGAGTATGTGGACTAAGGTGGGGTATCTCACCAAGGTTAGCATACTGGACATATACCATGATGGTGAGACCCATCATAACTTATGCCTCGGTGATCTGGTGGACTAAAGTCACACAGAAAACCGTCAAGAGGCATTTGGACAAGGTGCAAAGAATGGCCAGCGTAGGTGTGAGCGGTGCTTTCCGCACCACACCAGCCGCGGCATTGGAGGCGCTGTTAGGTCTGCTGCCGTTAGATCTCCAGGTGATGAAGACTGCGGCAGCCTCAGCGATTCGGATGAGACGGGATGCTGCATGGCAGGCGTCAGGAGCCTTATATGGGCACATGAAGATTCTGGATCGCATCAAAAGGACTAGGGAGCTCATGATGCCCATGGAAGGGATCACAAAAATGAGGGTGACCGAAAGGTATCATAAAACCCTCATAGGGAACGGAACGCTCCCGGAAGGGAGGCCGGAAGACATATATATCTTCACGGATGGATCCATGATTGACGGCAGAGCAGGTGCGGGAGTCTTCTCAGAGGACTTAAATCTGACTTGCTCTCTGGCTTTGGGGAATTACACCTCAGTCTACCATGCGGAAATGCTTGCTCTGCTGCACGCGCTGGATCACATAAATGATGGTCAGGTGCAGGGAAGAAGTATCCTTATAGCACTGGACAATCAGGCTGTGATTAAGCGCATGAATCAGACAGAGATTAATGCGTCTCTGGCCTTGGAATGTGTCCAAAAACTGAACAGGTGTGCGCAACAAAACAACGTGACGCTAGCTTGGGTTAGAGGACATACAGGCATCGATGGGAACGAAAAGGCTGACAACCTGGCAAAACAGGGGTCAACCTCGGAATTCTGGGGACCGGAGCCATACTCTGCCATTGGCAGAGGGTTGGTAAGGAACTGCATCGAGAAATGGGTCGCTGAGGAACACCGGAGACGGTGGGACGCTATGACCACGTGTAGGCAGGCTAAGATGGTGCTTACGTTGCCGATTACCGCAGCCAGAAGAAGGATCCTGCATATGCAAAGGAGAACCCTCAGATGGTTGGTGGCACTGATTACAGCACACGGATGTTTCAGGTATCACCTAAAAAGAATGGGAATTCTGGAGGATGACACCTGTCGGATGTGCCTGGAGGAACCTGAGACGGCCACACACATAGTGTGTCACTGTCCGGCGGTGGCGAGAAAAAGGGCTGCCATAACTGGCCTCCATTGGATGGAGGACATGAGGCAGACTCCCTTCAATCAGCTGCTTGCGATAACTAGGGGAGTCGAAGCAAGGGAGCAATGGGACAACCCACTGCAACCCCAATAAGATGACTCTAGGCAGAGGGACGAAAAGGGACCCGCAAATAGTGGTCTGATTCTGTATCCCTCGAAAATCTATATATAAGCGTAGGTCATTGTCAAGTTTTCGTAGGTGTATTTTTTTTATGTGAAAGACTAGAGTCTCAGGAAAGGCTCTTTATACTGTCGACAATATATTTTTTTCAATAACCTCTGTGTGCCCAAGAGCGCCCGCACACCTTAAGACGGTCCTAACAATCTGACTTTTAGCCCTGCTTCATACACCACCGCCTTTAAATTAATGATGAAATACAAAGCTATATGGAAAGAATACTCGAAAACCCCAAAAGCGTTAAAGCAGACGTGCTATAGTTCCTCAAGGATACAAACCATGAATTTTCCTTATATACTGATCATAATCGCCAACATTGCAAATATCTCTCTAAAAAAACTTTGCGAGTCTTCTCACGGATAATCACTCCCACAGCCGTACAATATATAAAAAACAAGTGAAAAAGGCATATTGTGCGCCCGCAACAATACGCCTTATACCGAAAAGTCTCCAAACGGAAGAGAAAAAAACCGAAACAATTTTCATACATAAAACGCAAAGTAATTTCCCAAATGATTCATAAACTCTGTACATGTTATCAAGGCTCGTCCCTGCATAGGAAATTTTATCTCGAAATTTACTGCAAATACCCACTCTGACTACCAAAAACCGGCTCCAGCACACTCGCCATCTCCTCCATACAGCAGGACTATAGAGGACTCGCAGGAGAATGACTTCAAGGAAACGTGATTATAAATTTAAAATTGGGTATTTATGAGACTAGTTTGGGAGCGACTTAACCGAACTGTACCCAAAAACATGCAATTACGGTACATTCCAAATTAATAATATCGATTTTTGTAGCTGCAAGTTGCTTGCTGCAAGTTTGTTTTTTTTTATCAACAACAGGACGAGAAGTTGCCCCCGCCCACGACTTGCGGTGAATGCCCGGCCGCTGCTGGTGCAATTTCCGGTGTTTGTTGGTGCTATGCTGGACCTCTCTCTGTCCAGTTTGCGTATAGCTTGTTTACCGAGTAGCCGTCGTCCTTCGAGATAGGGATGTCAGGGCAGAAAAATTAATCGATCCTGTTATATCGCAACCGCTGCTGGACCCAGCATATTAAATGTTTACAAGGGGCAAGGGAAATTCAATATAAACGAAAGCCATTCCACGGATGCAGTATCCTGATCCTTGGCTGGTACACCACCGCCCCCCCCCCCCCGGCCATGCCTTCGGAATTAGGTACCGGCAAGGACCAAAGACACCAACCCCCCGGCCCAGGAGCGGAAGGGCGAGAAATTTTCTAACGACCAACAAGAAATCGAAATTTATAAAGTTTACGCTCCTGGTTGGCTGATTTTTATTTGTTCGAAGACGAACTTGAAGGATTTATTGAACAACCGCTTCAACTGTTCGCAGAGGGATAATAAAATATTTCATAGGGTCGGATGGAATTCCAAACTTATTCGATAGCTGAAAGGAGGAAATATTTTTGGAATTTATTGCGACCTACTATGTGTCGGTATTTGTGTGTTCGATTGTGGCCAAATTTCAGCCTATTACCAGAGGGGAAGTGACAAAATGCTTAGAATCCTTGGCAATATAATACACACATCTACCGCCACTATACAGATATATCCTTTGTTTTATTCTCGTTGAGGGACGCTTTTATTGCGATACTGGAAGGCATTGTGAACTTTGTCACAACATAACTTTGGGCGCTTCGGTTCTCCTCTATATTTCAACGGCAGTCATGTGTGAAAAAACCGCTGCAGGCTTATGGAGCTGTTGAGTTTCTGTTATCTCCTATATATATGTGCTCTATGCTCTGTGCCATTTCTTTTTTTATTTATCAAGTATCTTAGGGGTGTGTAAAGATGTTTATATAAGTTGTTGGTAAATATTTTCCCAACTTTGATTGTCAGTTACTATCAAAATATTGTCTTGGCCTCTTTGATTAAATTCCACTAAGTTCTATTCAAGATTTTGTGCGTTTTCTCTTCTAGAAATGATTTTTGAAAAAAATAAAAAAATAAATAAAAAAAAAATGTCCTTGAACGAAGGGGGAATCTTGATTTGAGGTAAGGAGCTTGATTGTGTGTATATTACGAGCATAACAAATAAAAGAGGTTTTTATTTCGGGGTTGAATGGAGACCAAAATGTCCTTGCTCATTTTTTTATGGTTGAAATGTAGAATTTGGCGTGTGGATACCACGTATTTGTAGGTATACATATTAGGGTGGAGTGAGAACATGGCTTTCAGACATGGAAATTTATAAATGCGCCCGCATAGGCATAGATTATTCCAAAGGCGAGGGTTGTTTTACCAAGCAGTCCCCCAGCTAAGCACTAACCCCGTCCAATGCTGCTTGACCTACGCAATCGATCGAAAACTGTTCTACTGAGTAGGCTATTGGCACACTTTATTTTCACCATGATAATTTCCAATTTTTTTGGTCCTATACAATTGGCCTGTGGCGGGAGAGGGCATGCCTGTGACTATCTGTTATAAGAAGCGTAAGATGCTTTATTCTATCAAATTATTAATTATATTTTTCTTTCGTTTTAAACTTGAGTTTAGAAAAAGACCCTTTGATACTGGTCGTTCGTGCCAGCTGCATGCTAACTGCAAGCGAGTCTTATTTTTACTCGTGATTGACACTGCTCGTGCGTTTTAACTGCACGCTCGGGCGAGTCTTATGTTTAATCAAATGTGCATGCTGCATGCTAGCGGCGGGCGAGTTTCATTTTTACTCGGGATACCTGCAGAAAGTTGTTATTTAAGTTTACAAATAAAGACTAAAAATATTATTCACACTTCACATTGTATGTTAAGAGGTGCCTCAGATGGTATAAACGTTTTGAGAAATTTTCAAAATCAGCTTTTTTTGCCACCTAGATTGGTCTTGTTTTGTTTATGTAATATCCTTAATTTTGGATCATTTTAAACACAAACAAAACTATCAAACAAACTTTAGAATGCAACTTATGATGTAAACTACAAAAAAGACATTTTCAATGTGCCAAGTTTAGCATAGCCTGCAATGGGGTCTTAGACCATAGATGGTGCTGTGGATGTTCGAAACTCTGGTACCACATACGGTTTGCTGGTATAATGGCCAGCGCTTAGCAGGATATATAATGTCATTGGGAAGGGTCCAGAGAATGGCAACAATAGGGGCAAAAGGGCTATGACAAAATGTCACACGAACGCTCAGAAATTTCAACGCAAATCAGACCAAAAATCTCAAATAATTCCAAGTGGTACCTCGGGCCCCGAAGAAGGCTGGCTCGCCGGGGGTCGTGGAGTGTAGAAACCTCTGAAGTACCACTGATGGATATGCATTACCACCACTTTACCTGGCGGTGAGTGCCCTTCTATACAGGTACACATGGAGCACCTATGAAGGAGATACTGGAGGGAGCCTGCAACCGAAATTTCATACCGCTGCTACCGCTTACGGTACCTTTAGCTGGTCATGCTGAAAGCTTTTCTATTGTAAATAACCATAAAAATCTTCAAGGTCGCTATACATTTATTCTCGCAACCAAAAAAAAACCAATAACCATATAATATTCTGATACAAAACAAACTAGACCACCTTATCGAGAATGTGAGTAGATCACTGTATAAATGTTGTATGGTGTACTATACCACCACAGTGGAGGAACCAGCGTATACTCCGGTATTCCAAAATTAATCAAAACAAAGAGAGCACAAAAACAAAACCCGTCCTGGTACCAAGGTGCGTACAGGGGCGGCGCTTTCATAGGTGCGAATGGTGCACTTGCACCGGGCGCAATTTGTCGGGGGCGCAATTTCAGAAGTTAAGATTTAAAAACAAAATTTAAAATTTGAAAAATAAAAAAAAAAATTGTAAAGTATTCTCGCGGGTGCAAGAAATTACACAAATTTACCCAATTTCTGTCCCTGTACTCCTTCCTCGTCCAAGATAAATGAAGGAAATGAGGAAAAAAACTCCTTGTGGCTAGAACTCCTTTTGAATTGCTCTTTTTTGTTGGCTCCTTTATACTTCGGTTTCATCGGCCTCAGTTCAATAAAGTTCCATTCAATCCATATAAGTGGCTTCACCTGTTGGCATATTCAGTTTATGATTGAAATTGTTGTTCTTTCGCTAGAAGTTAAAAATGCAAAGGCTGACTGGAATAATATTTCAGCGAGCTTTTACGTTCAATCTCAATTTCATGTTCTGTTGGGCGAACTCAGGCTTTATTTTTCCTGAGTTCAATATGTGAAAATGTATGGGAGCTCAGGCAAAAATTAACACCAATTTGCTCGAATTTGCGCAGTTTGGCTGGTGAAGCCGGGGTTTACTGTTTAACAAATTAATATGGCCAGTTTCACACGAGCCAGCCAACAAAAATTGGCTGTAATCGTCAATTCCCTTTTGTAACTCGATGAAGAGTTGCATGGATTTTCACAATAGCCAACTTTTCCAACAAAACTAAACGTTAGAATGGTTTAGTTTGTTGTTGTTGCTTTAATTCTCCCTTTTGGCATACTTTATTTTTCCTAGCTAAAGGGAGACAAAAAACAAAAACTATACAGCTGTTAAAAAACTACGCCGGCCCCATCGGTCTCACCTAGTCTCTTCTCCGCAAACGATGTTTTCAGCAGATGTTTTTTAGGTTGGATGTTTACCAATGTGAAACTTTCTATTTAGCGAATGTTTGTGGCTTTTCCATTGTCCTTAATTGCGTTCAAAAATGTGGCGCAATATGGCATAGTGCACCGGGCGCAATATGGCATAGTGCACCGGGCGCAAAAAACCCAAGCGCCGGCCTTGGGTGCGTATGGTTGCACAGAAACTTAACAACAACAAAATCATCACCTTTTATAGGTACAAACCAACAATCTCTAACATTTTGCAAATTAATGCGATAAATTCAGGTGAAACATGGGTAAAGTTTATTTTTTTTATATTTTCTTTATATGTCCGAGGATACAACCATTGAACCTGAAGTGGACGATGATGACGCCAACCCCATTTCATTATTTTCCTCTGGGATGAGTGTTGATGGAGATGACAACATTAAAGAAATGGAGATAGACGAGATAAAGAGATAATCAAAAAAATACTTCATACCTTATAACCTATGGACTAGGCCTACTTACTGGAGATACCATGTAAAAACGCTGCTTGCGTTATACTTCAAAAGTGGTGCGGAAAAGAATACAGCGCGATGCCCGAGTTTTCCCATATCTCAAAAACCATTGGTCCTACGTAAATTTCGTATAGGACATTTTTAAGCATATTCATCTCACGAACAATCTTTACTTAGCCTCCGTAACTTGAGTAGCCGGCCAGTTGCCTTTATGGACTTTAGGGAAATTATTTGTGAGCCCAAAATAAAGAGAATCGCGCTGAAAAATCTCCAGTTGCAGTTTTTTAGAGGTTTGGCCCTTTTCTTGTATAAAGTGACTGGGATATTAAGAAAGCCAAGTAATAAAAATTCTCCGTAAGTTATCACTCCACTATATAATGTACAACCACAAGTCTTCCAGATCTTAATAATTGTCTTTGTTTAAACAAATCAAGATTTTTGCCAATATTATTTATTTAGAATAATAATACATAATGCCGAAGCACGTCCAAACAACTTATTTTTACAACGCTCCTAAACATATTCGACTAAATTCCTGCTAAACTAGACTACAGAGAGCTCCAATAAAACAACGAATTTCATGCTACTTGGGAGTTAAGCTCGTAATTTTTTTTTTTTTTGTAATAAACTAAGCTTAGGAATCGTCCTTTATATGTATTACCAGATCATCAAGTCGTTTAATGTGATGCAACGACTGGCACTAACCTTAGTTTGGAGGATAGAAGAGGATAGTTAGGATGGGTTAAAGGGATTTGAGAGTGCTCCGAAAGATGGCGATAAAACTTACATTTGAACTCTTAAGATGGTGTAAAAGTAAAATATGTCCTGTCCTGACAACGGAAGTTTGTTTCACAGTGGAATTGTTGTATTTTTAGAACATACTATGAAGGAAATGGAGTTTTGCAGATGTGGGAGTTAGCCGATTAGGCCAATCTAGTATAATCTGCGATATAATTTGTTAGGGTTATTACATTGCTACGGTGGGTCAATTAGTATATAGAAAAACAATAGTGCTATCACCGACAAGTTTCATATCTAGAAACGTTGAGGCTGTTTTCAAGACGCCAGCCCCAATGAACAAATTGTTTTCAAATGGCGGACAAAATTAAAAGCTACATAGACAAGCTGCGCAAACGGCACACTAAACTTAACATTTACAACCTGAACCAAATATCACATAACATTACATAACACTGTAGAACAAATGACAAACTATTTTTTTTCACATGGAAAAAAATTTGATATTCATTGAAATCTGAACTTTTGGAACACGACTGTTTTGGTAGTTTGTAATTATCAACTCTTTTTCAAAAGTTATTAACTTTTGAATGTTATGTTAAATGCAAGCAAATGAAAACAAATAATTTTGTTTTTGGCAAATATTTTATTTTAATACAACAGAAAATGTATACAAAAGTACTATATATACTATAAATATAAAAAGTTTTTGTTTTGAACATTTTTCAAACAGTTTTACGTAAAATTTCTGATCCGACCATATTAAAAAAAACCCATATTGAGTAAAAAAAAGTTCGAACTTTCAAAAGTTAATAACTTTTGAAAAAGAGTTGATAATTACAAATTACCAAAACAGTCGTGTTCCAAAAGTTCAGATCTCAATGAATATCCAATTTTTTTCCATGTGAGAAAATTCGTGTTTCATAGTGTAACGTAAGGTAACAAAACTGAACGATGCGCTTACTTACGTTATTTTTTTTCCTGTGAACCTATCGATCACCCAATCGTTTAGGGGACAGGTGACGTTCAACGATCGATTCAAGCAAAAGTTTCCCCGCTATGAATGCATTGACCATCTAGTCTCGACCGATATTTCTTCACTCGTCTTCCCGCTAGTTTAATGGAGGGGACATCCAGCGAAGTTTGCGTTTGTGGCAAGAAAGAACTTGTGTAAATTAATTCTAATTAATGAAGGTTGCGTTTCGTCCTTAATAAACTAGTTTTCGTTAAAAATAACATAATGCCGTCTTATGGGATCTGGGTCCATGACAAAGGCGCTGTGATGTCAAAATCGTATATTTGTTGTGCTCAGACTCAAATTCAAACAATGTTTACTGCGATTGCAAGAGTTGACAAATACGTTTTACGTGCTATTATGGTCAATTCAATTGTACGTCAAGGTTTTAGGAGGCAGTGGTATAACAGATATGTACATGAAATTAAGTTAAATACGCACGTCTACCTACGTCTATTATATTTCCGGCTTTACAGATGTTTGCTTTTTTGCCCTTCTTACGTCACAGCACTTAACATTTAAAATTTTAACGAACATTCGTCCAGTTTATTATGTCAATTACTGTGTCTCCCTGAGTCGAGGTGGAGTTTTCGTTGAGGAAACAGAAAGTCTATTCCCTCAAGTTAACTCGATGTTGCATCCATGCTGGTTCTCGGTTAAATATAATCAATTTTACATTGCGTCGCCGTTGGTATATGTTCAGTAAAAAATCTTCAAACACAGACATATATGCAAAACCCAGCTTAACCGGACTGGTTTCGTCGAGTTTTCTTGGATTTAACGAAACTTTTCTCAATCCCCGTCTCCATGGGCGCCTAATGTGACCTATCTCAGGGTAAACTGCATGGAAACTCAGTAATGCCATATAACCACCCAAGTTTGTACTTAATGTTACGTTAGGTTACGTCTTATGTCTGGTTTGTTTCAGGCTTTACGAAGCACGTCTTCTTACTTTGTGTTAGGTTGCGTTAAGTTTATTTAAGCTCAGCCAAAAGTCTGCAGCTTGCAACCTTCAATGAACCTACGTGCACATGATCATAGTTATAGCACATAAAGCCGGTTTAACTTCACTCCTCGGAACGCAGACGGGGTAATAGCATTTTGTGTAGTAACAAGTCAACGTAACGTAGTAACAAAGTCAAAAAAATTGTTTGTCATGCTCTTTTCATGCCAAAAAAATGCTTGATGTCTTATGGTTTTCGAAGCGAATAAAAATCCAACTCGGTGGCTCTAGATCACGAGTTATTCCGAGTTTTCGCACACACGTTTTGGCTCAGGGCATTTTAAGGGGCCCTTAAGCCTTTTAGATTTTTGCACCTAATGCTGAAACATGATAAGGCTACCGATGTATCGCTTTACAAGGCGGCTGTCAAGACGTATAGAATACACATCTTTATATGAAGGTGTACATTCTGCAGACCACTGCCATGGCCACGTCGCGTCGCCGAGAGCGGCGACCGAATCAATTTAATTTGGTCCTCAATAAATGATGGGATGAAAAGGTAGGTTTTATTTGTGGTCACGCAGTGTAGGATAATTCAACAGCATTTTTGCTCCCAAATCGAGAATAAGTTTGATTTACCTTTTGATTGAGTTAGATGTTAGTCGACCATAAAGACCAAACATATTTAGCTTGTACTAGTGAAACATTAGATTAGTCTGTGTAATTTGTGAAACTTTAAGGGTAAACAAAAGCCGAAGTTGATTAAACACATTAGTCAATAGTGATTATGACCTGGTTCAAAGCAAATGATCCGTTAAGTTCCATGCTGATTACTTAAACTCTTGATTATAGTCTTCTTCATCTTCGATGGAACTATAGTCCAAATCGTGTCTTCACCTCTTTCAGCTTCTTCCTTCTAAAATCTGGGGGTAGCTTGCGCTGCTCTAGAGGTCTCAACGGTGGGCAAATGCGGCTCTTAGAGCCGCATGCGGCTCTTCGTTGAATCAAGTTCGGCTCCAAACGTATCTCTTTAAATTATTGAATATTCCAGACGGGTGTGGAAATGCTCTTAATTTTTGATTTTTGAAATTACATAATACATATAACATATAATGCGGCTCTTTACAATTATGAAAAACCCACATGCGGCTCTCATTAACCTCATGCGTGCCCACCCCTGGTCTATACAATGCTATGAGCACCTACCAACTAGTAATGAGTAAAACTAGTCTTGCACATTTAGCAAGACCAAAGCAAGACCATGACAAGACAGGACAAGGACAAGACAAGACAAGACTGCAAGATCATGATGACAAGACTTTTTCTCATCACTAAGTGCCAAACGTCTTGCAGTGATGAGCAAAAAGTCTTGTCTTGCACATTTAGCAAGACGAAGACAAGAATGCAAGACTTTCTGCAAGACTTTTGCAAAACTCTTTGCAAGACTTTTTGCAAAACTTTTTGCAAGACTTTTTGTAAGAGCTTTTGCAGCATCGCAAGACTTTTTGAGACCCTTTTCGTTAGGCTTTTTGCAAGACTTTTCGCGAGACTTTTTGCAAGAATTATTGCAACACTTTTTGCAAGATTTTTTGCGAGACTTTTTGCAAGAGTTTTTGCCACACTTTTTGAGGCACTTTTTGTACGGCTTTTTTCGAGACTTTTTATGAGACTTATTGTAAGACTTTTTGCAAGACCTTTTCCGAGACTTTTTGCGAGACTTTATGCAAGACTTTGCAAGAATTTATGCAAGACTTTGCAAGAATTTATGCAAGACCTTTTGCGAGACTTTTTTCAAGATCTTTTGCAAGACTTTTAGCGAAACTTTTTGCATGACTTTTTGCGAGACTTTTTGCGAGACTTTTTGCAAGACTTTTTGCAAGGTTTTTGGTACTCAGTGATGAGCAAAACGTCTTGCTATCTTGATCTTGTAGTCGTCCCGTGATTTCGCCTTTGTCTTGCTAAATGTGCAGGACCAGGCAAAACTGCAACACAAGTTTTGCTCATCACTGCCACCAATGTTGGACGGATCGTGTGGCCGATGCTCGATGAGTGCAACGTTCGTTTTGGTGCCAACATTTAAAGGAAATGTCCACCGAAATGTGTAAAGTCTGCTTAAGCTCATCTTCAAAGCTAAGTTGGAGGATATAGTCGCCTAAACACCACCATGTCACCGGGTCGGAAGTGCTTATTACCAAGAAGAATCCTTTTCTAATTTGTAAATTAAATATTTAAATCGCCTTATTATAGGTCTGTTACTCCCAAAAATGGTAACCTTGTATAAATTTTGCCTCTTTCATTAATCGTCGTCATGTTACAAAATATTTAACCATTTATAATTTGGGATTAAATATGGCTGCTATTCACCCTGTTTCATGATTTTTATTCACACCAGCCCCAACCATAAAATAAATTGTAAATTTTAGTAATATTTTCAGACATTCTGGGATCCGTTCATTTGCCCGAGGAGGACTAGCAGTAACTTACATAGTAACAACATCCATCCGATGTGAGTAAGTTATTAACACAAAAATTAAGCCTTCATTCAGACAACATTAGCAGAGAGGTCTTTACAATAAATTGTCATCCCCTTAGAAGGGTCCCTGCTAGAATCCTTGTAGGATTTCTGTAAAATTTATACAAATTAAATTATTTCTAGGACAAACTTAAAGCAATGCCCTGTTCTGCTCCCAGTCCACAACTATTTCAATTCAGCAGTAGTATTCCCAACTTAGCCCTAAAAGCATTAAAGGAATTTTCTGTTATTTTAATTACAATACAGCCAGAGTCGAGTCCTATATCAACTAATTAAAAGTTTTTTTTTTCTATTTTAAAAGGGGAAAAACTAAAATATTCACACAAACATTCCAATCTGAAATGTTTAAAGGGAAATTAAGACGGGGGAAATTTTTACGGTGAAATAACTCTATCCGAACTTTTACGGAGATTTGGATTAACCCTTTGTCAGTTATAATTCTATTCATCTGATGTGATAAGGGTTAATTCTGTGTTTATGTGTGTGTGCGTATGTAAGGAGAGAATCAACAGGGAAATTGCTCTCCACTCCTAACTTTTCCTGACGTTTTTGTTGAAAGTCAGTTTTCCAGTCCTGTAAACTTTCTGATAATTCAATAAATAGTATGCACCAAATCTCCTTTAGGCTATATACTTTGACATTCGCGCTGACAACAAAACCCTTTTTTTTGTTGTGTGAGCTGTGCCCGAGCCTTTTTACGGTGTGTTATATTCAAATTATGTAAGGATTTCTTGCAAAACAAAAAGGACTAGGATGACAGATAAAATGGAAGCTGGAAAGTTTTAATCCTTAAAAGTTTCTGTTTTTGTTTAAGTGATGTTCTTGGGGGCCCTAAATTGAGTTAGGAAAAAGATTTAAATATTTTTTTTTTTTATTTTTTTGCTGGGAGTTGTTTTTTTGCAGCGCTTATAATCAGTTTAGGCTAGGAAAAATGGAAATTAATTCTTTGGGAGATTTTAAAGTTGAATATGAAAAATTTTGGTGAATTTTAAGTTATGGAAATTTTGATCGGTCTGGGCTTTAGTATCGGATTTAATTTTTTTTTATTGCAATTCATGCAAAGAAATAATAAAGTATCACAGAGGGAGGGTAAACAGTGACTGGTGTTTTCCAGCACAGATTTGAGCATGTATTAAGAATGCCAAACGTTCAACAACTGGGTGATATATGAAAAAAATATTTAAATAAAAATATATAGGTGATATTGTAAAACTACCCTTAAGAGCTAGCAGCGATATTTTAGCGTACCTTGCGGAACACTTCAGTCAAAGTTTGCATCGATGTGGCGAGTGTGGTCTAGTCTAGGAAACCACCGTGTTGCTGTTCGAGAGAAGAAATCCGTACTTGATTCTTTACTCATATGAGTATTTGGCTTTCGATTCTGGCAATATCAGTACTGGATACTTTAGACCGAATACTTTTACTCATATGATTACTTAAAGGGTAGAGTCAACTACCGAAGTACAAGAGTATAAGTTGCATTCAAGTTAGCTCCAATTTGCGTTTGGGATGTAAACGGTATTTCATAGGTTTGAATATATATACCATGTAAGCTGCATAGGTATTTGTAATCTGTCCCATTCGAGAACCGAGTAATGTATAGGCTAAGGCTGCGGTCGCGTCTCGCGCTTGTAAGCTTGTTAGCTTGTTGCGCTTGTTCACGCTAGCAAGCGTTTACGCTGTCTGTGGTCAGATCTCACGCTTGTTATTATGTAGCTGGTTGCGCTTGTGATAGGTATTAAGCATTTACCATTCGCCATTCGAAGCTAAATAATTTATAGAGCATATTTTTCACATTGCTTTAAATTATGGCACTTTCAAGAAAAGAAATGTTTTGTGCAGAAAGTAGTTTTCTTAGAGCGAAAGTATTATTTTTTAAAAAGAAAAGATATACGGTCCATCCTATTTTTCGTGACCGCTATAAGTTTGGTAAGTTTCACCAGTTATTTAAGTATTTGGAGGGAGACGACGAAAACTTTTATGGGTATTATAGAATGACTCGTGCTACGTTTAACTATATTTTAAATGAAATACAGACAATTGTAGAAAAACAGCAGACTAATCTGAAAAAACCAATCACTGCAGCTGAAAGGTTGTCGGTCACTTTAAGGTTAGTAAAACTAAGCACGTTATAAAAATATGTATATTTTAAAAATCATCAAATACAATATTATGTTCTAAATCACCCCAGGATATTGAAGGAGGTAGAGACCAATGTTAATACTGCGAAATTGATTACAAAGACGGTTTGCTTGCTACACAATATAATTATAGATCAAGAAGGAGTCGATAGGTCCTTGTTACTACAACTACAGGAAACAACATCGAATGTACATTCCATTGCTAAAAGCGTTTCAAATAATTCCAGTTTTTCAGCAATAAGCAACCGTAATATTTTTAAAAGTTATTTTCTTCTTGTAAATGGATCTTAATGTAAATTAAAAAATTATTAATTACAAATACAACTTACCATCAGTCTTCAATGTATCCGCTATTTCTTTCCATCCCTTTTTTAAAAGTACTCTGTTTTTATAATCTTTATTTTTGACATCCCACAAAAGACTTCTTTTTCTAACTTCATTTATCATAATTTCCAGGTCCATTATAATTATGAATATTATATGCAAAGTAAATCTTTAAGGGCAACTTGTTCTCGCTTGTAAATCAAATGAATTTGATCTACCAGCTTACATGCTTAAACAAGCGTACATGCCTAAAAGCGGCAATCGTTGAACGCGACCGCTCTCTTGAGTTTCCATGCTTTTGATTTACAAGCGTACATGCGCGAACAAGCTTACAAGCGCGAGACGCGACCGCGGCCTAAGGCAGGTGACTGGTATAACACAACCATTCGTTGAAAGTTATCAGTAAAGCTAAAGCAAGTAGTACAATAGGCCAAGAACATGGCGCATAACTTTGGACCCAGTACCTCAACAACGGAGAAGAAGAAGAATGCCAAAGCAAGATGCCCTGCGCTGAAAGTCGATTCGTGTGTCGTGACAAGTCGTTTGAGCTGAAGAAGGTGACTTTTCAGTCGAATTATGATTTTCAGCACAGGGGCCTATAGTAGAAGTTCGAAATTTAGTTGAGGCCTCTGTGTTAAAAGTCGTAATTCGACGACTTGTCAGGACACACGACTCGATTTTCAGCACAGGGGTCAGAGATTATTTTCCCCTTTTTTGTTCCATGTACCCGAAATCAAAATGTCAAAAAGTATTCAACGATTCTCAACGAATCGAATCTTTGGAACGAGTAAAAAGTACTCATTGAGTAATTTTTTGTTGATTCTACTCATGAATATTTACTCGGGTACTTTCCACCGATTCCGTATCGCTAGTTTCAGTGTTATGCCTACCTACTGATTTCGTCTGATATTCTGTGGAAGAGCCACAATGAAGTGATCAAAGAGCCGAAATTTGCTGACTGACTGATCTACATAGACCAAATAGTCAGCTTTTTTCGATAGAGTATGCCACTCAGGTTGCTTACTAAACGCTAAACTCTAAATTCTGATATTGACTCTACAGAAATGGATTAAGAGTTTTCTTTCTAGCCGCTCAGTCAAAGTAATCCTAGATGGTACCAAATGCAAACCCCATCCCATCTCTGCGGATGTTCCTCAGGGATCAATTCGGTCACCGATCAACCTACTCTCAATCAATTCCAATCCAATTTACTTTACCAGCTTTATGATGACGATAGTCTGCGTTACTAAATAGGTTTCGATAAATGCTAGACAATCACGTACGAGTTTCTGTTTTGACTATTGCGCACTAATGCCTGACTGATCAGCAGCACATTGGATATCGTTTGGAACCCATTCTGAAAGCTTTGAAAACTGATTGGTCCATATGGCTTGATTGACAAATGGACAAAATAATAAATTGCATACAGAGAGTGCAAATTGGAAAAAGTAAGCGAAAAATAAGTCCGAATCATACAAGACCTAGTTTCACTCCCTTTTCACTGAAATCGTAAGATTAATTATTTAAATTGCGGCATAACCTACCTTGATATTTCCATGTGCAATTCATGAAAAATTTGGCTTTGTTTTTTTTTGTAATTAGGTGCTCCAAAAATGTTTTATCTGAAATTAAAAAGAAAATAAAGTTAGTACAGAAGCTGGAACATCAAGACTTTTGGTTCTGATAAGAAAATAATTCGTTCTATTCGATCTAGCCCTAAAATGGTAAAATGTACTGGATGCTATATCTGATATTCTATTTAGGGCTTTGAATGTATTATTGGATCCTTATGTGACAAAGGGCAGTGGCATCTATTCACAAAATTCTACACTGCGAGTGCAGGAGATTTTGATAGTGTCTTCGCCGAACGCAGCATAAATTTTTTCATAAACCTCGAATCATTTTTTCATTATTTTTCCCCAACGTTCCAACCAAAAATTTTACCACCATCAAGGCATAAGTGAATTGCGGTAATGGAAGGATACAAACAGAGGTGGCGCAAGTTACTATAGATTTTAAATGGAGTAGTAACTGTATAATCAGAGCAAGTTAATTAGAATTTAAATAAACACCGAGTTTTTTAACTCGTGTTTTGTACGGTAAGCATGTGTTCATAATAGAGATAGTTGAAAGAAAGATATATCCAATTTGTTCCTGTATATTAAAATGCACCAGGATTTAAAGGCATTCAGGAGTAGGCGGTTTGAAAAAGACCATTTATGAGAACGCTCAAGAGAACTGTTTAAATAAATTTGGACATCGTCTGCATACATGTGCAGTTGGCAATTGGTTACGAGATAATCTATGCAAATGCAAAAAAAGCAATGGCCCTAGTATAGTGCCTTGAGGAACACCACACGTAATTGGCAAGGAATCGGAAAATGAGTTTTGTAACCACACTTTTTGGAATCGATTATGTAGGCAGCTTCGAATTAAGGAAGCAGCTGAGGAAGAAAAACACATACTGGTTATTAATTTTGTTTCTAGAAGCTTATGGCAAAAACTGTCAAATGACTTACTAAAGTCAAGGTGTACTAGAAAGGTGATATTGCTCGAATGAATAGCCAGTCGAAAACCAGTGGGCACAGTAATGCAATTTCGCAACTGCTATTTTTGTAAAAGCCTGACTGTGTACAGGACAATAAAGACAGCAATTACAAGTGGTCCCCCAACTGAGTACTAACCACATCCAAGGCTGCATGACCTCCGAAATCGAACGAGAACTCGTGTAAATGCTAAATGGCACCCTTCACGGTTATCAATATAATTGCCTGAAATATGAAGCAACTGGGGGTCAAATGGTAGCAAGGCCTCAGGGACCTTTGATGGTGCCGGTACGTCAAAGAGATAAATTCTGGGTAACGCCACCTGCGATCTAAGGTCTTCACGATCTAAGATTTTCCGATATGCTACCGAATCCTACCTCAACCTCCACGAAGATGTAGATTTTACATCGGGTGTCCCCTGGATGCTCTTGTGTACGCAAGAGTAACAGACTGAGGAGGGTGAAAGGCGAGTGTTTCGCGCCTCAAAACGAAGCAAATACCGGACTGGTCCTCCAGGTTGGGGGTTGGGCGGCAGGCTGACAACCTTTCACCGTAAAAACCTACCCGTCACGAATCCTCAAGGCAGGCCTCGGACAGGACGGACTCAACGGCAACGACTCAGGCAACGGAATATGGAATACGAAGGGGGCAGCAGAAGAGGCACTAGGCTGGGCCCCCAGACAGACTAGAATTGATTGGTTTGACCAAAACTGTAGAGCAGCAATTGAAGAAAGAAACCAGAGCCACCGAGAGTACATCGCAAGGCCAACAAGAGCAAGGATGGTAGTCTTCAAGGAAAAAAGAAAAACCGCAGACAAGTTATGCAGAAAAAAGAAGAGGGAATATCTAAATAGGAAAATCTTACAGATACAGGAAGACTTCAATGAAGGGAGAATTAGACAAGCGTACAAAGGAACTCGCCAGATCACCAACAAGTTTCAGCCAAGAACGGACATCTGCAAGGACATAGATGGGAACTTGTTGGCAGATCCTGATAGGATAAAGGAAAGGTGGAGAGAGTATTTTCAGAACCTATTGAACCCTATCTCCATATCAAACGAGAATGCAGAGACAGAGGCATTTGTAATTCCCCAAGATAACATCTCAATAGAACCACCAACATTGGATGAGGTGCGGGAAGCTGTAAAAAGGCAGAGCAGCAACAAATCGCCTGGCGCCGATGGAATAGCAGCTGAGCTGCTAAAGGAAGGAGGACCCCAACTGCTACAAACTTTACACGAACTCATATGCACCATCTGGGAGGAAGAAGTTATACCAGAGGACTGGAAGAAAGCGATTATATGTCCAATATACAAGAAAGGAGATAAATTAAACTGCAAAAACTACAGAGGCATCTCACTCCTCAGCACCAGCTACAAAATCTTCACAATCCTTGTGAAACAAAAACTGGAACCTATAGCGGAAGGCCTTATAGGAGAATATCAAGCTGGTTTTAGGACAAACAGGTCAACATCGGACCAACTGCTGACCTTAAGGCAAATTCTGGAGAAAACCTGGGAAAGGAATGTAGATGTATATCAGATATTTGTCGACTTTCAGCAGGCATATGATTCAATAAACAGAGAGAGGCTATATGAGATCCTATCGGAAATAGGAATCCCTTCAAAGTTGGTACAACTGATCAAATGCGCCACAAATAGCTCACTGGCGAAAGTGAGGATCCAGAATGTTATAACAGAGGAGTTCGAAGTACGTCAAGGGCTTAGACAAGGAGATGGGCTGGCCCCCATGCTTTTCAACCTGGCCCTAGAATGGGTGATAAGAAAAACGTCAGTCCAGAGAAGTGCATCAATAGCTACCCAGTCGGTACAATTATGTACTTGGATATGCGGATGACGTAAACATCGTGGGAAGGTCCTTTTTGGCAGCAAAAGAAGTCTATGTCGAATTAAAAGAGGCGGCAAAGGACATAGGCCTGAAGATTAACGAAGAAAAAACGAAGGTTATGCAACAATCCAGAGCAGGACGATTTAGAATGGGAAGAAATATAACCATCGACGAACATAACCTAGAAGTAGTCGATAAAACAGTCTACCTTGGGTCTACTATCACAAAAAGAAACGAAGAAAAAGAAGAAATAACCAGACGAATACTACTGGCTAATAGAGCCTTTTATGCCCAAAAACAAATCCTGCACTCAAGATTTGTGCACAGGAAAACGAAACTCTCACTCTACAAAACAGTAATACGACCAGTACTGTGTTATGGTAGCGAGACTTGGACTATGACCCAGGACATAGAGGAACGAGTCAACAGGTTCGAGAGGAAAATTCTCAGATGCATAATAGGCCCAATCAGAGAGGATGAAATATGGCGAAGAAGATACAACAACGAGTTGTATGAAATTTTTGACGACCCAAAACTCTCAACTTTAATAAAAATCAACAGATTGAGACTAGCCGGCCACGTGATCAGAATGGAGGACAATCGCATCCCAAAACGGCTTATGGCATCAGAAATTTCGGGAAGTAGGCCAGTAGGTAGACCCAGGAGGAGATGGATAGACTCTGTGACGGCTGACACAGAGTCAATGCTCAACATCCGGAACTGGAGACATGCTGCAAGGGACCGTCAAAATTGGAGAAATGCCCTTGAGGAGGCCAAGGCTCGATTTGGGCTGTAGCGCCATTGGATGGATGGATGAAGCAACTGGCAACAACAGAAAGTGTACTATAAAATGTACTGGGGAAGAGGGTGGTAAGGTTGTGTTGGACATAATAATTTGACGCGAACAGGGACTCTGATAGTGGAAGTAATAAAATTGTTCTTGATGGACGTTACCAAGTAAAAATATCTCATTTCAATATCAAGGAGAATTATGGTATATAATAGGTAACATCTGGTAGGGTGATTTGTGTTTGAATACCATGCTGCAAAAACCATATGTGTACCCTAAAACGCATCCGGTCCCTCCACGTAGAGTAATGCATATCTTTCAATATAATATCTAAAAACTGAATTGTGAATATTCATTTTATGTAGATCAAAATTAAAATCATCATATCACAACCATATAAATCCCGGGCCGCAAATATTTATCTACAGTCAATATCGATGCGTATTAAAACTAAAAATTATCCGTTCTGGCAGCCATTTGCTCAGTTTCTCTGTTAATATTTTTAGAAATCTATCGTTAAAAGCAAACAAATTTGTGGTGGTCGTGTGCATGGATATCCCATCCGTAGAAATTCCAACCATTAACACCAGATGATACCATTCCAAGGGGCTGGATCCACCCCACAGTTATGTTCCATAAGCTAAACACGCGACGTTTGTTATTTTAGTCAACACTACTGTGTTCATCTGATAGCGGTACGTATCATTACGTATTCCGCTTTAATTATACTCGCAAATGAGGTTAAATGAGCTGTGCGCCATAGTATATTTTCCACCAGAATTAGTATGGCAGAGGGGTGGTGTATGGTGTGCTAGTATAAGGGTTGGCGGGCAGAGCTTATCGTAGATTAAGGTGTGTTTTAGTACATTCACATTAACCTTTTTCTGTCGTCTGTCGGCTATTTTATTGTTTAATTTCTACCCTTTTACAGTCGTTAATCAAAATGACGTCGGTGCCTGTGTGCAAATGAATGCCTTTTGAGAAGACATGTCAGGATAAATCATCAAGGATGGGAGGTGTTTTTTTTTTTTTACTTTGTTTTTAATTTTATTTTTATTTTATTTTTGCTCATTTTCTGCACAATTTTTATTCACATAAGCACACCACCCAACCAACCCCAACTCTAACTCTATACACACTTAAGACTATGGTTGGGGTTAACAAGTTTTTGTTTTTTAACTTAAATAAAACTTGACATTTTTTTGCGAGTGTTGTAAGCACATGTGCGTGTCCAAACTAATTAGGCTCAGCTCTTTGAGGGGTTTGCTTTATATTGAAAATGTCTGAATATTTCGCCTCTATACATATAGTAGATCCAGGGAATCTCGCATATATACAGAGAAACACAACGAGTATCTCTTATGTCACTTCTATCGATTTTCATACATTTTTACACCAACAAAATCTAGAGCGAGCACGAGAAGTTTTTATTGTCGTATATTCGGTTCTTCCTACCGAGTTTCCATATATGTATATACATATAAGTTTCACCAACTTCAATCCTAAATGGATTCTGAAAGATCCCAAAAGACTATTATCTTCGTATTCGGCATTCAATGTAGCGAAACACAACTCTCGCTCTTCCCTTCAAGGAACACTGAATAGACGGGTATCTTTATCATTATTGCCTAAAGGAATACACGAGTGGTGGCACACACTATATACTCTATAGTGAGGGAGAAAATACCCTGGCAAAATACAAAAAATAAAATAATATTCAACTGTTACACGGAACCAACCCTCGGAAACTTTCCCTTGATTACTCAACACTTTCTCCTCATACCCGTTATGCACTTATGAACCACAGGGGGGTTTAAAAGTATATTCTTGGGCTGGATAGCTATTATTATCACTATATTTATAAGCAGGTGGGAAATGTTTTAGTGCTGCAATATGCATAATGATAATGGAATACAAGTGGAGAATACTACACAGAACGGAGGGGTAAAAGGGGGGCGAAAGGGGTAATTTCTTGTAAACTATTACGAGTTGTGCAGCAGTAGTAATGATCTTGTTTTTTAAAATTTATTCCGACAAGCTCTGCACCAAAATCCCACTTCTTAATTAGATTGTGTGTGGGATTCTGTTTGTTCGTAGCTGTGTGAGCACTTCGACAAATCCTGTTCAAGTGGGTGAGTAACAAGGATATATAATCTTCCCGTAGTCACGTCTGACCTACATTTACCAAGAAAGGGAGTTTAGTAATTGATTTTGATTGAAAAACACTAGCAGATTTGAATATATAAGCTCGAACGGCAAAAACAATATTAATTAATTAAGTAAATGTAAAACCGAATGGAATTAATCGAAATGTGATTTAGAGCCATTAGAAGTTTATCTGGAGGTTACAAGTACATATGTCAAGTCTTGTTGTTTTTAATTAGGTATCGAATAGTGCCATTAATCATAGGGATTTAAGGCGGTAATATTTTGGATTGTTTCAATTGTGTTTTTTGTAGTTGCTGGGGTTTTAGTAATATACAAAAGGAATCGAAATCAGTTTAGTTAAAAATCAGACAGGGCGAAGTTGTTTTTGGAAATTACGTAGCCTGTAACCTTTTATGTGCTTAACAACAAGAACAACACCAGAATTTTTTCATATGAAAAGCTATGATCCACCTTTTGCTCTTGCGCTACATCAAACAGCTGGCTTCAACCTCTTAGACTGGGAACTTGGACCCTAATAAGCTACGGTCATACCAATATCATGGAGTAGCTATCTGAGAGTGTGGTGGCCACTACAAATGTCCCCTAGACTAACCTTCAGAAAATACCCTCAAAAAGAGAGTGGAGGAAAAGAGACGCCCTGAAGAAGTTTGGCCGTATACGGATACTATTCAACGGTAGTAGGTACAGTGGTAGTTGAGTGTGGGAAAATGAACCGGTTTAACTGGCTTGTGACCAAGGTAATAATACTTTTAGGGTGAGTTGCACCAGTAAGCTGTTTTCAAGATGCCATAAACTTCTTTATTGATGGCTCTAAGCGCGAGGGTCGAGCTTGCGATTGAAAGTCTCCTTCCGACTACTCGATCACAGCAGGGTATAACTAGCGGTTTTTGCCGTACATAAACCAGCAAGGCGATAGGAATCGGAATGTCTCAGAAAGTCAGGCGGCTCTGAAAGCACTGTGCTCTTGCACTAACAGCTCTAGCTATCTCTGAATATCACAAATCTATTAACGAGATGGCTCAGGCCCTTCCTCAAATGGATGCCCGGTTACCGAAATAAAGAGGGAAATTGTAAAGCTGACAAACTGGCTAGGAAAGGCACGAACGCTACTCTCCTTCCCGTAAAGGTATGCCTTGGGCCACTTTTAAACTCCGATGCAAACAGCACACAATGCAGCAAGCAAAGAAGCATTGGAGGGATTTAAATAAATACACCTTTGTCAAAATGTCCTGGCTCTCTTATGACGAGACAAGACCTCTTAGATATAGTGGGAGTGCTGACGCATGCTGCCGGCTTAGGTCTACGAGACTACGAGACCTACGATTTTTGCAGAATCTATAAAAGTCCGATCGAGAAGGAAAGTATATAACATCTCCTCTGATACTGCCCAGCCTTATGCATATTGCAGCACTAATCACTTTTGGTAAACCCTACAGCACGCTTGCGAAATTCTAAGATTGGGATCCTGCAACTGAGAAGATCTTTTTGATTCTTTTTGGAGTTACCTTTCCTCCTGCTATGAAATAAAGTAGAATATCGTCGATCTAAGCCGATTTTTTCAACCATAATTTTTTAGTTGTTAAAGTCCAGAAATGTGCATTTTATACTCTTTTAAGTTCACTGCTCTCGCTCCAGATCTATTTAATGTATAATGTCCTGCCAGCGATGTATATATCGCAACTCCTTATATCATTAGTATTATAGCATTACTGAGAACTTTAGCGAAAATCCTGACTGCTCCGAGGCTGTCTTCCATAACATTCCATAACATGAATAGTTTTCCGAGAGGAGGTAGTGTGCAACCCTCTTCCACGAGGATCTGAATTTTCGGGAAGTTCCCCGAATATTTATGCTCCCACAGGGCAGGCATGGGTGGGGTATTGTTATACCTCCAGGACCTAGATTTAGTGATTTTACTAGGGATTCGAATATTAACGGTTGTCCTTAATCCTCCTGTTTTACCGGGGCCTGGGACTGGCAGGACATCCTCCTGTAGGTTACTTATGAAATCACCCTCGTAATGAGAAGGTGAACACTAATTCAAACACACTTATACTTCTATAGCTACAGAAAGCAACATATCATTGATTGGCGAAATTTTGTAACTTAGAGTGTTATTCCGGAAGCCATTTCTTCACCGACCCCATAACAAATCTAATTTGCAGGGCTTTTCCGATACAGGCAGTTAAGTAATCAAGAAGCCCGAAGAAAAAACTTTCCACTCATTAAACGAATTTATTTTTGTATAGAATTAAGGTGAAATCGAATAACTAGTAATTGAAGCCAAATCGAATTACGATACTCAATTCGAAATATTCAAAACGGGCTTCTCCTGATTGTTCCGCAATAATAATTTTCATCGCAGACACCACCACCACCGCTGCTGCTGCTATTCTCTCTATGTTCGCAGCGGAAACCTTCATTATCGTCAAGGGCTTTCCCGGATTGATGTTTACAACAAATCCAAATCCCGAATTGACATAAATCCAATATCCCTGCGAAATGAATTCGAATCTGAATGAAATTATTGATAAGTCGATTATTTCATTCTTCGCATTTCGCTGTTTTTTAATAATTCCCCATTAGAATATTTTTTTCGTCCTTTATTGGTTTTCTGTTTTGGCTTGATTCCGGCGGGCTGAGCCCGACATCAATCAACTCGACATGCACAGATCTATTCATAGTGTGTTTGCATAATGAAGTATTGACGAATATTAAAATGAAATATTTCGTGCCACCGAACATTATAATGGAAAATTGCGAGCAGAAAGAGGCTCTATGCCTCTGCAAAAAAAAAAAAAAAATACAAGGATCCGGCCGGGAGAAAGGAGAAAGTGCCACAAAACCCGCAGCTTTTAGTGTAGATGCAAATGGAAAATATTTACAAACAATGCAAATACCATTGTCAGAATTGGAGCATGGAGGGTGTAGGTTTGAGGGATGGTTTGGTGCCGCGCCTGGGGATGGCCTGGTGAAAAATTCCCTTTGAAAATTGTGTGTGTGTGTGCTCAATATTTGGGGCTGGAGGATGGAGATATGCCCACAATTCTCTAGCTCCAAGATTATTTTTTATGAGTCTGCTGGGTTTAAAATCGATGGAGCTCTCTTTCGGGAGTTGTCTTTATTGTTTCTTTCGTTTTTATGTAGAAAGAAACCCTCCCCAGTGTGTTTGTGGTGGCTGGGCGGGTGCTTTTTGGGGGGCCCAACAAAACATTTGAATAACACCGAATCAAGGGTTGATTTCCTTTCGTTCGGTGGGGGTCAATTATTACCTACATTTTATTGCTATGGAAATATACGCAGACAAAAAGGTTTTGGTGGAGCTGGCTAAAAATAAAAACATAAAAAACATTCTTGCAAGTTGCCATATTTTTCTTTTCGGTGCCAAGTAAATAATGAAGTGTCGGGGTGAATTGTAACAGGTGTTCATCATCAAAAACATACAACATCTAAATGGCTACTACTCACGGGAATTACCAGCCATCATGTACAACCCCGAAAAAAGAAGGCAATCAATAAACTTTACCCTTTTCAACCCCTAACTTATAGTGGCAATCACATATATGTATGTATACATAATTACTTTCTTTTTCTTCTGGAAGCACACCAAGAGAGGGTGGGTGGCACATTTCTGCTACTACTACCCTGGCATGAATATTTTTTTTTTTTATTATTAACAATTTTCGTGATTACTGTTCAAAAATAATAATTTTACTTGACGAACTCCAACTCAGCTATGGGGAACGAAAATGTAATAAAATGCAAATAAGAAATTATAGCCTCGGAGTTATTATTCAGCGACGTTTTAATGCACTGTGTGTATTTTTGTTTACTGAGCCAGAAAGTCACAGAAGATAACATTGATTTCTTCAGCAAATTGTATATATGACAAGCTTCTATTATTTATCTTTGATGCTAAGTGTGTTGGAGACAATGAGTCTTGCCAATATATATGTATCAATATATATGTATGTATATGTGTATGTTTGCATGATATAAAAAGCAACAAGAACAAGCGTTTGTTAGTGTATTGTGTGTATGAGCTGTGCCGTCAAGTTATTTCCGCTGAGTTACTTCAAAGTTTTCCATGAGATAAATATTAAGAAAGTATTCAGACATAAACTTTTCCTTTTCTTTTCCAAAGAACTTTATTCAATTTCTTGGAGAGAATTTCCTCTTTTTAGATTTCATTGTCGTCTGTGTGTGCTTGCGTCTGACAATATAGATTGATCTAGCACAGAAAATGTATTATTGTAAGTATATGTCAAAAACTTGCCTACCAAATTAATACAATTGTTTGGGATAGAGAAAAGTAGCGTAGGCTTGATTGAATTTGGAAAAATAATTGCTAAAATTTATGAAACTGCACCTCCCGAGTAAAAATATAACTTGTCCGCACCTAGCATGCAGCAGGCAAGCACTAGCCTGCCCAGCACCCGCAATTAACACGCACAAAATCCCGGCTTAAAAAAATTGTATAAGACGAACAGAACTAGCAATTATCTTGGTGACCATAAATTGTGCCAATAACATTGGTACGTAGAATGGTTCTCGTTCGATTGCGTAGGTCAAGCAGCATTGAACGTGGTTAGTGCTTAGCTGGGAGACTGATTGGTAAAATAACACTCGCGTTTGGAATGTTCTATTCCGACGTTTTTATAAATGTTCATGCCTGCAGAGGGAGCGTGCATGCCTCTGGCAGGCGAAATTTTAGAATTTCGGGCCTGTGACGGGAGCGGGCATGTCTGTTCGCTCTATATATCGAATTTTGGTAGTGTTTGCTCTCTATGCGTTTTGTTTGTTATCCGGGCTCTAAATTTCACCATTATCAGATAGTGGTCCGAGCCACAGCACGCTATTCTCATTCTTCTCACATTCAGTATACATGTGGTCCCTCTTCTCTCAATATTAGGACGTGGTTCTTATTATTTGTTACCCGACTGGGATCTTATGAATATTTTTGTGCGGGAACATTGTTTTTACTTACTACCACAACTACCGTTGTAGTGTATGCTTTCCTATGACTTCTACGAACTCTTCTTCTTTTCTTATTTTGGGTGTTCATATCTCCAACCAAGCACCATACGATACGAACTTGACGGCTTTTGTTAGCTCTTGGTTGACTTCCTCTTTCTCCTCTTGTCTTCTGTGTGCGCGTGGATGTTTATAAGACTAATGTTATGTACCCTTGTTTTGATGCGAAGCGTGCATGCATATTCTGCTACTTACTGGATTGAAGACCAGAATCAGTGATTTCATTTTCTTTTCAACAATGAATGGTACTCCAAACTCATCTACGAAGAGAGAAGAGGACATCCATTGCGCCACTGTGAGTCCATTTGGCTTCCCCTGACGGGTCGGTTTTTACGGTGGGGTCAAATGGTAGTAGCGGCCTCAGGGACCTTTGGTGGTGCCAGTACACCAAAGAGATAAGTCCTGAGGAACGCCATCTGCAATCTAATGTCTACGGGATTTAAGATCGGCCGTAAGCGACCGAATCCTGCCTCAACCTCCAGGAAGATTTTGAGCTTACACCGGTAGCTTCTGAATACTCTTGTCTATACAAGACTCAGACAGTGGAGGATGAAAAGTGAGTGTGTCGCGCGTCAAACGAAAGAAATACCGGACTGGTCCCCCAGGTTAAGGATTGGGCTGCAGGCTAAAAAGCTTTCAATGTAAAAACCCATGCAAGTTTCCCCTCTTGAGGCCACAAAAGGAAATTCGTTTGATCAATATAGGGATCAGTCTAGGAAAAAAATTTATTTAACAATTTTGAGTACAAGCTCAGCTCCCTGAGAGTTTCTTAGCTCCCTTTTAGCAATTGGTCTTTATTGGTAAGGTA